>JABFPB010001240.1:0-26789 GCA_022817645.1 Ceratoteleas bidentatus | reverse complement strand
TTCTCACTCGCTTCGCTCGTGACCAATCACGCACGAGTGAGAAGAGTACCTACCTACTTTTCCCACAAGTAAAGATATTTTTTCTTACGAGTAGTGGGAAAAGTGGCTACTTTTCTCACTGTTTTTAGTGAGAAAAGTACTCCCTTTTCTCACTACAAACTGTAAGAAAATTAGGCACTTTTACCGCACGAGTAAGAAAAAAGTATTTTTTACATTTCATTGTACATTAAACAGGAAACGAAGTTTTAATCCGTTTTTTCTCGTTATGAATTATATATAATGAATAACGAATAAAAATGTATTCTTTATTCATCCACATTAATATTAATCCAAATTAGAATAAAGAATAAAAATTTGGGGAAATTATTCCTCGTAATTTTTTTCAAACTCCAAAATCTGATCTAATTGACATCGATTTCATGAAGCTAAGAAATCTCCTTAATTGAAGCAATCATATCCTTTCAGACAAATGGAAGTTTCCCAAACTCTGTGCACCTTCAAGAAAAATTTGACCAGCAACACATTATCTCTAGGACCTTCAATCACAACCACCAACAGCCTCGTCTACCAGCCCCTCGCCCCAACCATCAGTAGCCAATCAAATTTCACCTCACTTAGTCAACCAACAAATGATGCAACAACAAATGAACGTGCCAACTCCAGTCTAGGCTCCATTGGGAAGTCCTTCTCATGCAGCGATGTGCACAACAACAGTCTGGAATCATGCATCAAGCGGCTCAACTTGAATCCCAGGAAAAAAGACCCCCTTTTCCTCCCACCGCCCCCAGCAACGCCACCTTTGAAAGACCCCTCACCTCCCCCTGATCTTCCCCAACCCTCCTCCTCTTTCAGTGAGACTCTAGACAAAACTCTCCCATCACCTCCACCAACTGACCCCATCAACTCAAAAACCAATTTCTCTTTCTTGGCTGACTACCAGCAGCCAAGACTCACCAACTTTTCCCAAATTATGCTTTGCACCTTTAAATGTGCCTCCTTAATTGCACTTCTCTCAGTCTGCGTCGCATTTCTCAGCGTTGTCGTTAAACAAAAAGATTTGGTGAACCTTTGCTCGCCAGTTATGAACTTTTCTTCGACGATTAATGAACTGAACAAACGGGTTTACGGCCACAACGAGGCGCTCCGCGAATTTACCGAGTTCCTGCAAACTCGAACAACTGGTTTCCAAGTCGCGGCAATAGTTGGAGGAACCGGCGTCGGCAAATCCCACACGGCGAACATAATGAAGCAGATCCTGGAAGATACGTACACTTCTATAGAGTTTGTTCCGCCACTGACTGGCAAAGACATGGTCGCATATAAGGCACTTGCGGCGTGCAAATGTAACTTGGTTGTGGTGGACAATGTCCATGGGGAAAACGTCGAGGAGACGGCCAAGTTCTGCGCCAACCTGAGGAACCGCGCGAGGAACTATTGCATACTTGCTTTGGTACTTGTGAATACCCAAGAGGTCAACAGGAACTTGGACAAGTTTATAGACATGAAAAGTAGCTTGGAACAGGTTAGCAGAGAGTTTTTGAAGGAAGATGTGGGTGTGAAATTGATTAGTTATGGACCTTTGGAGATGGAGATTTTGGATCACTGCATTCTGGAGGCAGCTGACCTTTCGAACGTAACTCTGACGATGAATGACATTGAAGAAATCAGGAGAGACCTGGTAACGTTGCAGAGTGGCTGCAAGGGGGCTTATGCGAAGGTTCAGGTTCTGAAGAAGGATGATCGGGTATGATCGAATGTTTGTTTTATGATTAGAGTGTTTTTGGAATTGAATTGAAGGGGAATAGGTAGAGAGTACCTTAACTGATAGAAGAGACTGATTAGGGAAGAGGCGGACGTATTTGTTGTCGATATTTCATTGTGATGTGTAAGAAATAGTTTGTCACAATGGTTTTGTAAAGAGTATTTAAAATACAGGCATTTGTACAGAATTTCCTTCGTGAAGCGTTTATTTTTGCTATATTCCCTGATTTACTGTATTTTAATTTTTTAAATCGTTTTTCCTGAAAAACGTTTATTCTCCAAAAACTCCCATTCTGCCAGAAAATGTCTAAGCAGTTTATACTATAAAAGTAAATCCAAGTTCCTAATATTCTTAACGTAAATACAATATATGTACAATATATACAAATGCAGGAAGAAAATTCCTCTACACTCCATTTCTTGTAAAAATGCTGAAAGCTCAAAGGACATTTTGAAAAACTTTTCAATTTAAAAATAAAAACTAATCGATAAACATTTTATCGATAGGGATCTATGAAAAAAACGTATAATAATAATTATTATAATAATTAATTTTTAGAATGTTTAATAATTTTTGTACAAAAAATAATTTTAAATGAAAGGCTCATCATTTATGGAATTCTAAATATGTGGAAATTCTTAACTTTCCACACTTGTTTACAAGCGTCTATTAGATAACATTGAATCAGAGTACATTTACGGGTAAAGTGAAAATAAGTACTAAGTAAACCTAATACCACGAAGAGAGTATAATAAAGACATTATTTGCTGCGATATTGCCTCATAGTTCTTAATCTCTTGCCTCTTATACTTGCTGCATAATTGTCCGGTCGGTCTATTCAACAATCGTAACTCCTTTCAATTAAATGTTACGATTGAATGTTTAAAAGAAAAAGTGGGCATTTTATAGGAGATCCACTAGATATTTTCACTGACAGTTTTTACTTCAAAATGTATGTTGCATAATATATGTATGGAGATTTTCAAAGGAAGATATTATGTTCACTACTGCGTAAAAAAGCTTAATTGGTTTTAGTGAAAAATATTTAATTTAGCATTATGGTCGAAGAAGTGATACTTTTCATTTGAAATTACATAGCTTTCTGAAATATAAAGCATTATTGATGGCGCTAGCTAGATTTTATGTATAAACCCTATCAACAGATAATATTAAATAATATTCTGAGGTTATAATAGTATTACTGGACCATAAAAAAAATTCCAGGAATTAATTGATTTTATTTCCTGATAGGAATTGATTTAACTGCAAGACATAAATCATCATATTACTGCATTTTTCAATAATTATATTTTTTCTTTTCATTGAAATTGACTTTTTGAATACAAATTAGAAAATAAAAAGTTGTGTATTTTCAACCACTTATACATTCGTTTATCAAGTTAATATTCAATTCCCAAGTTAAATTATGGAGCCAAATGGAGATTTTAGAAAATAAGGGTAAATAACTCCCCTGGGCCCCAATGTCAAATTGCTTCGATAGATAATTGCAGTTTAATCAGAATAATGTTTTCCTTACTGTCGACACTTCGTAGAATTAACTTTCAATTATGATTCATGTTTGAAGTTCTTTTATGATTCATGTTAGTTACATTAGTGATCCAAAAAGCATACTCCTGGTATATTCGAAAAAAATGTCTGATATTTTTATAAAATTGAAATTTGTCAACGTTTTCTTTTCATCTGCCCTCTCATTTTATAAACTTAAAAAATGTAAAGCTTTTGGATTTTGGTAATCAATTTGGAAATAATTCTTATGGAAATATTTAAAAAATAGATTCTAGATGCAAAATTGATTGTATTGAATGATTGGTTGATATATTTTAAAATATATCACCCAAGAGACTCCTGGGAGCAGAAAATCGCAATGTCTAATTTCTCCCAACAGTGTTCCCAAATTCCAGTCTGGCAACAGTCGGGTTGCCAGACTTTGACGATGTCTTCATCGAGCTCAATTTTTCCACGACCAAGATTATTTACATAACGCGTAGCAGTCGCCTCGCAAAGAAATCTGCACGCAGTATTTTCTTCCTGCCTTTTTTCAGCCATTTATTCTGTCTGGCTACGCACCGCGATAATTGCGAACGACAAAGTATCGCATCCACTTAGACCACTTTCTTTCAATACTCTGTTTCTTCGATTACATCGGCGGGCCGCTTTAATATTGCGTGTCAAATTGGTATAATAATACCTCTTGTTACGTCGCCGCATTATTGTCTGTTACGCGCGATAATCTGCGAAAATGCGTGGATCCTCCTTGAAAACGCATTTTCACTTGCTTTTCGCGCGGCACGCGCCGAACTAAAGGCCGGAGTTCAGGGAATCTTGCCCGAGGAAACGATTTCCTAATATTTGCTCGTTACGTGACGGAGTGAGGCAATCCCGCAATGCAAACCGAATCCATCGACTGGCTAAACATGAAAATTAAGCATCGCATTCAGATGGGGTGGGCATATATAGTTGGACGGGAAAACAGCGGTGTTGCTCGGAGCAGGAAAACATGCGACATTCAATATTTGCTCGGGATCATGATAATCGGAGGTAATGGAGGATGGTCGGTGATTTCCAAGCACCTTTTGTCGGACTGAGTCTGTCCGAGAGATAATTATGGAAATTTTTTTTCATGGAATAAATGGGTTGCTGTAACTGTTTGTTTGAGGAAAATATTTTCACACTGTTTTAGGATGAAGGCTGATTTGAGGGAATGGCTAAAATCGCTACTTTCCAAACGATTGTATTAAAATTTCGTTTATATAAAGCTCTCGACGCATAGAAAGCCGTTGTTGAATTAGATAAATAAAAATAATAATTGAATATTTGTTAGTTAATAACTGAAGACATTTGAGGTATTTTTAAACGGTCACAGGATGCCCAATTTTCAACTCATTTTGATCTAATTTGCGATATTAGAATTTAGCGAAAAACCTTAGACCGAATTTTGATATCGTATACATATTTTTTGCAGTATACGTTTTGTGAGAAAAAAGTAAAAAAGTATTTTTTTTATTTTAATGCACAACTTTTTGCGGAATAAATTAATAAAACAGTTATGATTATTTGAAGAGAATGAGACATTTTCAAACAAGTTAAAGTATAAAGTGTTAAAATATCAGACACAAACATTTTTGTAAAAAAAATCGATTTTTCCAATTTTTGATGGACGGTCCCCTGAAGAAAAATCAAGTTAAATTACATCAAAAATTTTTTTTTTGAACAAATATTTTTGAGAGAAATTTCGGGAATTTAGAGAGGATTTAACTTTACTTTGAGTTAAAGAACCGTCAGCTGAGTTCAGAAATCAAGTCAATTGAGAAATGTAGTTAAATTAATGACTGTCTAATAGTTGTACTGTAACCAGAGTTCACGGAAGTTTGCAAGTTCCGCTTCCAATTTAAAGTTTAGTGTAACTTAGTCCATTCATATTGGATTTGGTGTAATGAATGTAGGAATTGGTAATGAGTTTCCAATTAATTATTAATCAGTTTACTTAAATTATTTCTAGGAAGAATCTCAATTAACGATAGTGGCATATTGAATATATAATTTCATACAATAAATTATTGTCATTTAATTTAATTTTCAAAGTTTCAAAATATATTATTGTTGTAGTTTGAATTGGATCAATTTGGCGTATTTTTATGAATTTGGTATTAACGAAAAGTTCCAAAACATGTACTTGAATTTATGCATGCGTAACAATACACATTTTTTTATTAACATTAAATTTTTTATTATTTTTTTTGTTTTTTTTTTACAGTTTGAAAATTATTGTTGGACTTTTAAATATAAACATTGTTTATTTATTTATTTATTACTAATCAACGGGATGTACCCTTTATAAATTCCATAACATAAAATATTTTGACAATAAAAAAATTGTTTTGAAATAATAAATAGATGAAAAAAGATTACCAGCAAAGTAATGTGTTCAATATACCAAGCTGTGTCTTTCATATCGAATATCGTAGAATCACATTAAGATAAACTAAATAATTTAATTTAATCTATTTTTAGAAGCAGCATAACGATAAATGCAAGGTTCAATATCAAAAAGTTAGCCTTGAACTAGTGTCATAATCGAGACACTGCATTTAGGCAGGTTTTGCGCTTCCGTTGCCGGAAACTTCGGCTTTTTTGGCACAGGTACACAACGTGATGAATCAACGGAGCATTTAGTAAGTATAAAGTAACAATTTATGAAAATCAAATCATTCATGTAAAGTTGCTTGTTACAAAAACGTGTTTACTGTGACGAAGTGATGAAAAATCGAGGAGTTGTATACGAAGAAAACTTGAATGATAATTTAAGGTGATTTTGCGACGAGTTTGTACATTTAATTTGACTTCCATCTATTTTTATTAGTCGTTTTTATGCCTGAGACACTTTTATGCAACGTTATTTTCGCGAAAACTAATTTTTACGACGTAAACTCTTTCTGAACAGAAACAACAACTTTTATTGTTTTATGGGAAACCGTCAAACTGTTTATTGATGAACGAAATTGATATTAAACATTTTCGTTGGGAAAACGTATTTGATGTTATATAATTCTCATTTCTTGAAAGCTTCTGTAGAATTATTAAAGGATTACTTTTCAAACGCAACATTACGAAATATGGATTACAGTATTGAGCAACTAAAGAAAAAAGTAACTGTCATCGGGGAAAAATATACCACGCGAAATATCTAAGTCGAACATTTCACATTTTTTTACAGTTAACTTTTAATTAATCTGATGATATTTGCATATTAAAAATAAGCAGATATTACCAAAACTAATTAAGAAAAAGATTATGTACTATAAATCTAATAACCACTTGCTTAAATTCCACCCCAAAAACGACCTAAATAACATCAGCACACAAATCTCATTTGTTACAACAATTCCACTTAAATTAAAGCTTCACTCAAGAAAGCTTTCACTTTGTTTATAAAGCCATCTAATAAACGTGCCACTATCCATCTTCCGCATGGATCAACACTCCACAAACATTTTCCTCGAAACAAACTGATGCGAGCAGCAGCCAATAATTCCCTCCCAAAAACTTTCCTATCAACCTCCCGAGTGTTCTGTTTACAGCGATCCCAATAAGTTCCATACGTCATTACATAAATGGATCGGATTATTGGTGCCACGCGCACTCACCGAAACCGAAACACTCCGGCAAAAGCACACATCATTTTTGTCGCCGCAAAAAGCGTAACGGTCTAATAAGCCAAAAGTCAATTTGACAAAAGCCGCGCGTGGCGTTACCTAAGAGCGCCGCTTTTTAATTGCGTTTGGGCAAAAACCGCGGCGAAGGGTATTCCGAAGGGACACAAAAAAATACGAATATCACTCGCGCACGGCACATAACGCGTACTAATTTCATACGTGACATAACGCCCCGCGCCGACAATTTCGAATTGCGCCTCGCAGGACCTTTCCAACTTTCAGTGTATTATTGCAAAATCCCCGATTCGCGTTAAGCGCCAACTCACCGGTTAATAAGACAATACGAATGCTAATAACGCTGATTACACGATTCTTTGTCGCGTTTTTTGCACGGTTTTAAAATTGTATGTTTAGAACTAAAATAACGGTATATTTAAGGTCGTTAGAACAAAAAGTGAAAATAAAGATTAAATTTTGAAAAATATATATATGAAAAGGAACTTTACTAGCTTTCATTTGCCAAATTTTCAACAATTTTCACCGTTTAGAGCTCGAGAGATTAAGTATTGAAAAGTGATGCTTTAACATTGCTTCAAATGGGTGGCAAGGTAACCTTACTTTAAACTTACAATTTTCATATACATTCAGGAAAGATTAATCAACGAAAAACTGCCAAACTATTAGCTTACAGTTTAATGCAGTTACGTGACAAAAGAAAATATGATTTTACCGTATGATTTTGAAGTTATTGACAAAATAACAACGAGGAAACGGCTGATTTGTCAGATTTATCATTTTGAAGCTAGTCAAATGCACAACCATTTACGAATTTGTATTTATTTGTTTATGTTTATCATTTATCTAAATTTTTTATTTACTAATTTAAAACATTATTAAGTAGTTTCAATTAAAACATTGAAGATTTTAAGTTCCAACGTCCTTAATGCAAATGTGAATTCTTTTATCGCACACGGTATTCCTGGTAAATTCCAGGAACAATAAACGTCCGTCCCAACGGAACGAAACGATATTTAAACGTTTATTGCTGATTAAATGTTTAAAAAACTTTTTAAGGTTTCCATTCAGTTAAGGCGTGGGAAAAATATTTCTGGTACATACCCCAAAAAGTACTTCTGAAATGTGAATTTTGTGAATGTTCCTTAAATATTTTTGGCACATTCTAGAAATATTTTGTTTAATATACCACAAGTATTAGCACTCTACACGGGGAGAAAAAAATTGGTTAATTTTAAACCGAACTTGATATTGAAGTAAGATTACTGACCTGAAAGAATTCGCTGTTATTTCTTCATTCATCAAGTTCACTAACAAGATCAAATAAATTTCTTTTTAAGCAATAACAATTTTTTCTCTCGGTGTAAAAAATGGCCAATTTGGTTGCACCTTTTTAACACTGAAAGGTGAAAAAAACAAATATTTTTTATTTTTTCAAAATCATTCATACTTAATTTTTTATTATTTTTCTTTAAATTTAACTATATTTGGGTATAACATTGTGCATCATAAATACTGATATATTCCTGCCAAATATATTTTTTATCAGTATCCCGCGGAAGTCTACAACGAGGGGTCAATTACAACAGACGACTGACGGACATATTATCGAAAAAAGGACTTTCACCGTTCGTTACGATTTCAGTGCGACAATGCCATCCTTCAATTGCGCTTATCTGCGCGATTCCCGTTCCTTTTCTGCAGTTGCGTCACCGATCGTCCTGGCGGACCGCCGATTCCCGCGTGTGTACGTATAGCGAACACGCAATGCGCGTCGGAGCTAGTTCTAATGGAAAGACAGTTCTAATGGAAATTACGGCTGTTCAGCCGGACGAAGAGAATTGAATGATTAGACGTTATGCTTGAAATCGAAGACATTATTGTGTGACTGAAGATATAAAGTTGTACATTGTTATTCATATTACGAAAGGCATATCAAAAATCAGGGTAATAATGAGAAGAATTTGAACAGAACAACTAATGAATACTCGAACAAAAACCCCATGGATACTATTTATTAGTATCCATGGGGTTTTCGTTCAAATATACATTGGTCTTAATTGCATGTATTAGTATTTTTAACAAGAAATAGGTGGAACCATTACATATGAACTGCTTTCTTTTTCCGACATTTGTTATTTGTATTGGAAAATTTACATGTTTGGTTCGAGTGATTTATATGTGTTTTTCCTTGAAAGTTTATATAAGTTTTGCATGCCGTTTTCATGCGTTTTTAGTCACCGAATGCACTTCTTATGCCTCCGTGGAAAATATCAGTCTGGATAACGTATGGCATGCCAACAGAATGTAAAAAGACTAAGTCATTTTTATGCTTTAGCCAAGCCTTACAGGAACTATTGTTTATGTAAAAACTTATATAAATATGGAAATAATAGCATGAATAAGTAGGGGGTAGGGTTCCCTGAACATTTCGTGCTTTAACCCCTTGTTTGCAACATATTAATAATCAATATAACACATGATTTAGTTTTTGGTCACGTTATTTTATTCTGATCCCAGTACAGTCACACTTGGAAAACAGTTGGGATATGTTTTCGTTTTTTGCATTATCTAGAAAATTTTTTAATAAAAAAAGTCAATTTTCAATAAATAATTAGATTGTTTAAGAATGAAAAAATTGGTTGATCTGATAATGGTTTACAGTAGATTATAATGGTATATGACATTGGTTTGGCATCTCGGTTGAAATAACATCACGGTCTCAAATTTATATAATCTAAATCTTTTGAATTATAACACTTTGTTTCCAATTTGGGCTGTTTTAATTATTTCAGTGCGGTGTCAATAGGGGAGAGTTACAACACAGGATGGCAATAGGATGGCAACAACATGGCTCGCGATCATTTGCCAGACTAGTGTTTTTCTCCGCGGGAACTAAAAAATACTGACACTTAAAATATTAATGTAATGTCATTTTTTAACGCACTTAATATAATTTTATCTGACAACCAGATCATTGAAATTTTGTTTCAATGATTTTATTTAAAGTGTTCCAGTATTGGAGTAGTCTTACTGTTGATCACTCTCCCCTATTATAACTTATTCTGCCCAAAATCATTATTATTTTCATTTATATATGCTATTTTTAATTTAATTAATTAGTATGCTATAATTAAATAAGCTTATTTAATTAAATAGAGTAGTTCTCATTTAAAAGGAATTCCAATTTCCAATATCGACAAGAAATTCTGTTAGTCCAATAAGAGATTATTATAATATTGAAATATTTGCTACATATGCGAAAACATAACAAATCTACATTGTTTCCGAACATGCAGAAAAGTCTGATTATAATTTCTTCCGTCATATTAAAATTCATCAAATTACTATCCTAAAATGTATTACCACTAATCACCAAGACCAAAAAAATAAAAATGTTGACATGAATATAAATGGGAATTCCTGTTTTCGGATGTTTTTTTTTCGGTGTTGATACGAAATGATAAATTTAATTAATATATTTAATTAAATAAAGATAATTATTTAATTTTTCCACTTTTAATGAACCTATTTTTCTAATTCAACGAATCGACAGCGTTTTTTAGAGCAACTGCTTTTCTACAGCATACAAATCTGTTCCAACGGCCAGATTATGCATTTCGCACGAATTTCTAGAAAACGGCACAGCAAAATTCCGGGAGAAAAACGACCGTCTTTCGTACCACGCTTTACATGATTCAACCTGGCGTGACATAAAGAAGACATCTATCTTTTTCCCAGTTTGTGCAATGGCAAAAATTGCAGCCTAGTCAGCAGACTGGCAGCGCTCTTTTCTTCCTGGAGTGGTTTTATTTCAGAAAGGCACCGCGAATGATTAGCGATTCAATAAACACCCGCCGAACGACGATTTGTGCCATTATAGGCATAAAACCATCTTGTGGCACATTGTCACTTATTGTGCATTTTCGCAGTTATTTAACGCGAGTTACGTCGCATTACTTAATAACGATTTGGCGCGATTATCCTCTGTTGACAAACGCGACATGCAATTTTCATTATGAGACGCGAAATTCTCGGTGTCAACGTGAAACGAGAGAGAGAGAGAGGTCCGCGAAACAGAGACATATCTTTGTAGGAAGATTTGATAGTTTTCGTTACATCGTGGTAAGATTGTTTATAGGAGGTGATGTAAATTGCGACTTTAATTGGCGTCGTTAAAATTGTAATTCGATCTGATTTATGGGTTGTTGAAAAGTCGAGAGAAGATGAGCTGAAACAAAGTTATTGTTGTTCGTCGAGGATTTTTGGACTTTTAATAATAGCGAATTAATAATTAATTGCGATTTTGTATAATAAAATGTATTAACTTAAAATAAAAATTGTACAATTTCGAATGGGCGACGCCCTTCTTTCGTAATTTTCTCAGTTGTCAAACAAAATGAGAGAAAGATAAAAAGGAAACATGATAAATCTCATTACGACGTGGTAATTAATTATGCAATTACTCGAACGTAAATATGCACTTTTCTTTCATAATTTTAACGCGTACATTTTCTACCGAAATTCTCCAATCTTGTTGATAAATGCTGAAACTTTAAAATAATCTATGGAGAAGTTGATAATCTTCAGAAGGTTTAAAAAGAGGTAAAAAACAATGCCGCTGTTAAGTAAGACATAGTAGAATAAGAATTAGTGATTTTTATTATCGACTACTGCATAATTGATCAGACTTTCTCCGTAACTAGCAAAGTATAATTATTACGCTAAATTTCAGGTCGTTATTGATCATGCTTGAACAGTACGAATTTCATCATGAATGAATGCGTCAGTGCTTATTTGCATATTATACGTCGCAACGTAGTTAATAAATGTGATTGACATCTGAGACAATGATTAAAATAAATGATGAAAAGAAAATAAGAAGATGCTATTTTTGACCGAACAAAATTTCAATAGAAATCTAAAGATTCCTTTGAGTTGTGTTTTGTTCAAATCGGTCTGGTTTGTACTACGTAAATATACAATGGGTTGATTATTGTCGTCGGTCTTTTTTCGCTCCACTTTTTTGTTTACATTACGTCGCATTCAACGTATCTACCTAATAAATCCTTCAAGCTGATGTATCATTCATTAGTTTATGAACCTAGGATACGCAGATCATTGCAACGTTTGAAACAACAATTTTTCTGAATCCAGAATCCAATTATGCATTGTTTGTTCGAGCATCATTGTTTTTCAGAGCTTCAATTATGTTTGCGTCGTAACATTTACGACGAGATTTCACATATATCGGCGATTAGTTATGGTTTGTATGGTGATTTCTATTTACTGTTACATTCAGTTTCGCTAATTAAAATCGAGGGGAAAACGCGTTAAGACAGTTTTTCTTTGATAGATTGAAAGTACTTTGGACATTACAAATTGAATTTTTGATTTAACCTTCAAAAGTCGCTTCAAAAGCGACTTAATTAGATTTGTTACATTTGGCGCTACGAAATTGCTCCAAATTGAACGGCTGGAAATCAAACGTTTTTGCCATGTCTGATTGGGAAGCTTCATGTAAATTGCTCTGAACTACACTGAACTACACTCATACATTGGAACAATGCATCAATGAGAACGAGATGACTTTTTGCTTGCTTTTGACAAAAAATGTCGGAAAAACCAGGAAAGTGGTTGCCATTTCTCAGGTCATGTTCCATTAAGAGGTCTTTCGTTCAAAATATGGTTTTCACGTCGAGCATAATGCTTTGCAATTACCTAATGTTCTTCAACATATAAACAGTAAATGTCAAGAAAATAATTAATTATTTGTACCGTCTGCTTGACATGTGGAAAACTACTTTCTCAATTCCCGGAAATTTGTTTCTGGACGTACTTCAGAACTGACTTACAAATACAGATATCATTCTTTTCCAAAAAAAATTTCCTACAAATCTCAAATTCTATAAAAGTCTCTTCCAGAAGATGGCAGAAAAAATCGTTTAATCCATTATCAAGTTTAATCTGCAAAATCGTCTCTTCCCAACAAAAAATAATGAATAGAAAAGAATACAAAAGAATTGAAAAATATAAATTGAATTCCTTTTGGGAAAGATTCGGCATTCATATTTTTATTTTCAATTCTTTTCTATTCGTTTCTATTCCAGCGATTTCTCAATGTTTCAAACGAGCAATTTTGAATTCTTCAGAAAGAATTCGTTTCTGTTCAATTCCAAAATCTGAATTCAAACTGACAAAATGAATTCTTTTCTATTCGTTTCAATTCCAGTTAGGATGATTAAACTATTTCTAACATTCAAAAACGAAAAATGAATTCCATTTAATTCTAATGAATGCCGAATTTGGCTACAAATCCAATTCTTTTCTATTCATTTCTATTCCAAATTTTTTGCTGGGTTAACTTCAAAATCCAGGATTTCACTCATCGAACTACCCAGTTGCATACCCGCAATAACATTCCAGTAAAAAGTGTCTAAAATAGACTTGTTTCCCAATCCATCTACAATTTATGTACTAAAATCATTTTCCGCATATCCACGCACATTCCACAAATACACACATACACACCGCCGCATTCCCCTCCACCCCAATTTTTTCTCAATACCCCTTCCCTGCCCCATCTCCCATTTCTCTCACTCTCGCAGTCCCAGCTCTATCCAGCCTATACCCTAAAATCGTAATGCAACCCAAGTCACCATTGCCCAACCGTCGCAAGAAATGCCACGCCGATCGCGAATTCTCGCGATATAAACGTCACTGACATTGTCCAGCCGATCAGTGTCCCGTTCCTGTTACGTGGCGTCAGCTCGACAACGCGTTTTCGTCGACCAATTTGAGAGCCGGCGCGCGGTCGGGGGAAAGAGACGGCGCGAAGCCAACCCACAAGGAAATTATAAAAGACCGCGGTTACCAGCGAAGGGGCAGTCTCGAGTGTGCCGCACCAAAGTCGACGCTTGGGGTACGTCTTCGCACGTCTTACACAGACGCCGCCGACCTGACAAAGGCCCGATTCTCTCGCCAAATCGACCCAACCGATTTCCACCCGATTTTCGCGATAGTGACAGGACATCGGTAGTGCGAAAATAGGATTCAACAAACCATCGAGCCAGTGACCTTTAGAGTGCAATCAGTGACCAATTAAGCGAACCGATCGGAATCGGCCGGTTTTTGTCGAATTTGTAACTTCAGCGGTAATCGAGTTTGAGGCAGATTTCCCGGCTACCCCAATAGAACAAGATGTATATTATACATATATTAGATGGACACATAAAATAGATATATACATATAATATAGGTATATTATACATATATTAGATGTTTGTCCAATTGAGGTTCTTCTGGGTAACGATAAGGTGATAATAGAAAAAAGATATTTGTGTATCTTTACAAATGAGCCGCAGATACGGCGAACGCGGAAGAGTCCAGCTCAGTTCCCGGGAACGCATTTTCAGCATTTTTTCACCTTTTTTGACTGAGAAAAGGCTTCCCTGAAATTCCCGGCCGCTCGCTCACGCGTAAGCGCCGCTTTCCGTGACATAATGGTAGCGATGCGCGCCGATACGGATATCGGCGTAACCGCGATACGACGAACCTTTTTCGAGGGAGCGCGAAAACGCGGACTTTCTACGCGGAAGGAGCGCCCGATAATTCGACTTTTTTCGATCGGTTCGGGAGCGCGATTGTTATTCGCGGTCCATCCATGGACGCGTCGCGGTCAAGATGGTCCTTAGCGACGCGGAATACTAAACTCGAGCGTCCTCCGTGAAGTAGTCGTGATCGGAAGAAAAATTGTATAATCGCCATTGAGACTTTGAAGCGAGGAAATTAAAGTAAACCGATTTTCGGATTTAATTATTTTCAAAAAAAAGATACTTTTTTCATTTTTCTTTTTTCTTTTCGAGAAAAAACGATTAATATTAACATAACTGCTTTAGATGAGAGAGTAATTTGATCGAGAAAAATAAATTTCGGGATTTAAGTTTAGTCTTGTTTCAACTGCGAAGAATCGGTTCGGAACATTTAGTTCTATGGTGGATTATCCAGATTTCAACATTTGTTTTCTCGATTCCCGATCTTCAATCAGCGCGCCGAAATATTCTGAATGATACCGGCGACTCGTCTTGATTGCACAATTAGGGACAAATAAGGCACGCATTTTACGTAACTAGCGTTCTTTCTCCGCGCAGAAATCGGCGTCTTATGTAAATGCGATTTTCCGACTTTTTATTCCGGAAATATGGGTCAAGTATGCGTTACGCGCATGCGGAGGCACGCATTTTCGTGACGGACGATTGCGCGCTGGCAACCGAAGAGAATATCTTAATTTTTTCTCGCGTTGTTTTCCATCGAGTTTTTACTGGGAAAAGACGTTTGGGAAATGAATTCAATTTCGAGAATCGCCGGCAGTTTACCGATGCACTGATTAATTGTTTCGCGTCGATTTTATATAACGATTTTTTTGAATGGAGATCGGCTCTGCATTAATCGAAAAAACTGTTGTAAAAAGAAGCGTAATGAGTCCCGAGATTATTATTCGCGCCATCTTTCAACAACTTTTTTATGCATGGCCCAATTAACTGGACAACGAAAGAAGTCGTGGCAAAAATCGGCAGATCGAGAAATTTTGAGGGAAATTCGTTCACTTTCACAAAATTGGTGGGAAAATTATTATTTTCACATTCAATTTGAGTAGTCGTTATTTTAGAATCGAGAGTAGACAAATTTGAATCGCAATTTCAGTTCGGATTCGACAAAAGATCTGAATTTCTGTAGGATAGTTAGAGGAGAATTTCAGTTAATCACCCATTAGATCACGTGTTAGATCACATGTTAGATCATGTACCAGATTTCATCATATATCTCTTACGAGATTAAACAACGTCTTTCTGATTAGACCTTTGTTAGGATCGTCTGAAATGGTCAGTGAACATAATCGCGCGAAATTTCTTTGTTCCATTCATCGTTGCATAACTTAATTTCCCACTTACGTTGCCCGATCATACACATATTCACCCCTAGTCATAAACTATAATCAATGTTCTCCAAAAAAAATTAAATTTTTATTTCGACTTCGATTCCAAAATATCTAAATTGCATATCTCAATATAACATTCATGTATTCAACCACGATTCACTCCTCAAAACACATATTTTCAAATCATCGATTCTTCAACGCATACCCCAAGTAAATCAAATTCACAACTCTATAATTTCAGCAAATCCCCAATCTCTTCGTTTCCTCATTAATCATCACCGCGACTCCCGTGACTTAATGTCAAACTCATCCAATTTATCTCCAGTTATCCAACTAGTCGTCCAATAACACTTTTACATAACAAAAACCCGAACTGCGACCTCAGTAAACAAATCGCGCGAAAAACAACTCGCTCGCACCGAATCCTCTCTCCAATCATTTCACCATCGTCCAATTCAATCTCCAAAGACAAAATCATGTAAATGCAAAAACCGACATTGTCGCCGCTTGCAAAATCCAGGACAGAAAGGACCCAAAAAAATGAAAGACCCGAGGAATGAAAGAAAAATGGGTCTCCGCAGAAACCGTCGTTGCGAAAAGATTCGAACGTCGGAGATGGCCCGGAATGGCGCCATTATGTCACCCGGGCGGCCGAAAAATTTTCAAGGACGCGTTCTCCTCTCGGGGCGCGTTCACTGAGTCAGCAGACAAAGATGGGTGAATAACCCAGTGGCATTATATAACCGGAGAAAGCGGTTGCGAAACACGCACACAGCGAAAGGGACCGATCCCGTGGCGTTTTGAGCGCACGCGGCCGGTTATGTCACTGTGCCGTTTGCTTCGTTCTAATATTCATATTAAACAATGATGCAATCTAATAAAGCATTATTGCAAAATCGCCGGTTACCGCATGGCCCCGCGGATTTTATAACTTTTAGATATCGCGGGAGAGTGGCGCGACGAAGCGCCCGGCCAGCTGCGGTCCGGATCTGGGTCAGCGGGACGAACGAAAGTGAAACATCTGCGGAGTTCAGTGGGCCAGCTTTGCGGCCGTCGAAATTCTGAAGTCACGGCGCCGGGGGGAAAAAGCGCGGGAAATTCGCAACGAAGGGTTTATGAGGGTAATTTAATTGAGGGATGATTGAAAGGAAAGGGAAAGTGGGATTTTGGAAAGTTAATGAAATTGATTTACGGTGGCGAAGATTTGGTCAATTGGAAGTGAGATAGGATTAATGATTTGTGACGACAGGGTTTAGATGGGAAATTTACAGCGAGAAGGAATTGGTGACAGGATTGGTACATAAATTGTAGATCGAGGTGAAATTATTTGTGGAGAATTGGTAATGAGGAAGCAGGTCTAGTTTGATAAGTTTTGTCAGAATAAGTTTGTCGGTTGGAGAAATGATTTCGATGGTTTTTCTCGGAATAAGCGAAATCAACTTCACACGGAATCGGAGAACTTGTCAAAACATTTTCTTCTTCTCTCACTTCCTTCGCGGTCCTTCATCGAAAGTCCACTTTTTCTCCGATTCTAATGTCCATTCAAATCCGATGACGGAGTACTTTCACCGCAATTAAGCTGTCTCGATAATTTGTTGTAAAGTGCACCGCTAGCTTCAAACTTATGATTTCAATCTAAAACCTTGCTTTTACATAATCAAAACCGAATCCGAGTTTCTTTAATTGATTCTGGGTCATCGGTTATGTATACCAGAAATCGACCTGCAACCGCGAACTACATCTGACGCGTCGGTTATCTAACCCAAAACGCGAATTTTGCAATGCAAATGCACTTTCCAGCATCCTTATTATCTGTAGTGGGATAATGCTCTTCGCAAAACCATTATTACAACGGGTTCTTTAATCGAGCTGTAAAACCAAAATCAAGTGTGTTTTCTCGGAGGGAAAAAGGCGATGACGAATTAGACGGTCAGCTTTCAAATCAATTATTGGAGGCATAATGATTTCCTTATTTTAGCCAGTTATTTGTCCAAACTAAAATCGACGTTACGTGATTTTGCAGAATCATTTGCTTCGTGTAAAGTAAACAAAATCCATAAAAATGGCTGCAGTCAAGTGGGTCACCGAGCCGGATAATTATGAGTTCAAATTGAGCGAGGATACCAAGAAGATGGCCAAGGAAGAGCTGCGGGAAGATAAGAATACGAGGGATCAGGCTTTGGACCAAGTTCGCAACTGGATTAAGATGAACCCACGTATCGAAAACTGTCGTTTAGGTAAAATTTATTCAGTAATGACATATTTGGGAAATAGTACCAACTCATTTTGATATTTTATCAAAATTAGTTTTGTAATCTTATTTTTTTAACGCAGAAGTGTTTTTCTTAAGAATACTAACTTTATCCTAACAAATTTAATTTAATTATTTTAAATTAAATTATCACGTTAACACCCATTGTTCAAAAATTTGTCTTTTACAGCATTTCGTTTCTTACCAGATAATGACGTTAGGAATACGATATCTAATTTATATAACTCAACCCAACTAAATTATTCCCTTCCCCCTTTCCGAAATAACTATTATTTAAAACGCCACCTTATCACAGATCTTTCGACATAAGTCGCTGTGCTAAAGTACTATTATTCTCAGCACCCAGAATAATGTCTCGGACCCGTTTATTTACATAGAGAGCGTTTACATAAAAGTAATTTCGCAAACTTTGCGCAATCCCCTTCCCTGAGATTCATCAATGATGTCAGTTTAATTGAAATTACACAATTCTTGTTAAAATGTACGCTAATCTCGTCATTTGCCGCAGATGCTCAGTATATATTAAGATTTCTGCGCTGCAAAAAGTTCAATGTACCCATGGCCCAAGAGGCCATCGAGAGGTACCTTTTGTTGCGACAAGTGTACCATCCAGCATTCAACTGTCTCAACATCGAGGAACAGGCGATGGAGGAATTACTTTCCTTGGGGTGAGAAATATCATGAGCGAACCTTCGAAAATCGTACATTTCTACAATTTTTCATTAAACGGTTCTACACTGAAAAAACTAACCTAAAAATTCGTTTCGAATGAAAACGATTCCTTTTAAATGAAAAGGATTCCTTTTCTGCCAAAATGATTTCTTTTGTGCCAAAATGCTTTATTTTGGCCCAAAAGGATATTTTTAACAGTGTACGTTTGGGGATATAAACGCGGATTTTATGGGAATTTTTGTTAGATTCATCATGTATACGAAATGGCTAAGTCCGTAAAATCTATTCTATTTTCGACGTGGTTTCACCGGTTACATCAAAACAAACAGATTTCGATCGGCGTAAAACATATTTAATTAGGCTATTTCAGTTACTTAACTGCATAATCTCGTTCCACTAACCAACTGAAGTTCAAATATTTCGCAATACATTATTAGACCATGCTGTAATAAATCACCTATTTCACAATTAATTCTCAGTTAGATAAATGCTGAATAACAATTTCATAACAGTTACAATGTTGTTACGCGTCAACTTATTAGCGCCGCAATAATACGCGTAACAGCGATTAACGTCTGGGTTTTCACATTTATTTTCTTGGCCGATCTCTCGATCGCAATTGCCGTCTGCGAACGCTGCTAATGGTTGCCTTTGCAGATACATTTTCGCCGTGCCCGGCCGGGATTCTAAAGGACGCCGAGTGATCGTCGCCAGACCCGGTAAAATCCGATTGCGGAGATATAATTTTCTTTTTTTTCGTTCGCTTCAGATTTTGCAAAAAACGATATTGACTTTTAGACTGCAGTTGACGATCAACAACTGACGTAATTGTTGATCGGCTTGACTGAAAATCGATTATTTCCTCGTAAAAGTTTCTTGGAACACTCGAATTTTTTATCAACTTTTTATTTGCATTTAGACAGTCTATTTGTCGGCGACAAATAGGTTACTTTTTGAATAAAAATCATGTAATTTAACGTCGGAAAAAGTAGATTTCATTTTTGAAATTGCGGTTCGAGATCGATGACGAGTTGGTAATCACGGATTCATGGATTCAGGTGTCTTCGATCCGTACAAATACACCAACGCAGACATGTGCAAGATCCACGCGATAACGTACGAAGCGCTGATGGAAGATGAGGAGAGTCAGATCCGCGGTTTCGTACACTTCGCCGACGGTGCTGGCGTCAGCTTCCCTCACCTGACCCTCTTCACTCCGAAAGAGGCGGTCCGCATAGTGAAAAACGGCGAGGTAATAAAACATTTTAGTTGAACCATGCGACGCGGCAGTTTATCATTCCCAATGAATAGACTGCTTACTCTTACAATTCCTATTCTTGAAGAACATAGACTTCAAGGAGATTTGATTCAGAACCATTTCATTTCGGACATGAAAACAACGCTCTGTTATGAATTGCAATTTTTATTATTCTTATTCTATCTAATTCTATCTTATTCTATCTATCTTATTCAATCTAATCTATCTTTTCTATCTTATTCTATCTATCTTATTCTATCTAAAATTCATTTTGATTCGGACAAAAATATTCTCCTAACAATTCTCCCTAATCCTACTCCAGTCTCTTATCTCAACCTCAAATTCCGATGAAATTAAAAATCTTTCTCCACATTCCAATTTCGCAAACATTCCAACCCGAATCGCAACCTTCCCCTTAGGAACCATGAGACCCACTTCCAAGAATGATATTTGGTAATCCTGGAATTTCCTGGCGCGACTTTACGAGGTCTCTAGTCCAAGGACACTCGACCGACAAACTTGCGCAACATCTGCCGTAAAAGAGGAACCGGTTTCCGTTGTTTCGTCTAAGTCAGTCGGACTTAGAGTGACTATTGGTTTCGACTATATGCTATCCTCGAGACCGGCGTTTGTTCATCCGCTCATTCGATAGATTCGAAGAGGCAGAATGACAATTACAGATGATTGCGAAATTTGCAGCGCACCGTACCAATGAGGCACAAGGAGGTCCACGCCATCAACGCGCACCCGTCGCTCAAATTCGCCCTCGACTTCGGCATGTCCTTGATCTCTGAGAAGATCAAGAAACGCGTGCGTATTTACACGAGCCTGGAGGATGCGAAAAACAACAACATGGACACGAGCATGTTGCCCAAGGAGTACGGCGGTACCATTCCCATGAAGGAAATGATTGGTAAGGACGTCTAGCTCATTATCTGCGGTTGCAGGTTTTATGTCTCTCAAATATGAAATAATAAAAAAGAACATTTATTCGTGATTGACGGTTCGACCAATAAGTGGAGTACCTTTCGTTACTCGTTTTCTGTTATTAGAGGCACGCAGACATGCATAGTTTTTACATTGGTTTTTGTCTTTTCAGGAAAAAGTTCAGTATTGTATTAGTATGATAAATTGAGGAGTAAAATTTACTGAAAATTTATAAAGAATTTCAATAGTTGGCAAATGGTTAAATAACTGTGTTGGTAATTTTAAGGTAATCTGTGATAACTGCTGAATCTATGACAAATGATTGTCACAATTAAAAAATTTAGTGCAGCTTCTGCATAATATGACCTGAGAATAGGAATGAAAAAAACGATTTATTTCTGTATAAAATATATGAATAGTAAGGCTGATATATTTCGTAAAAAAATATCAACCTACCACAACTATTCCTATTTTATACACAAATAAATCATTTCATTTTCATTTTACGCGCCCGATAAACTGGTATCATATACACGTTTATCTCGTATGATGCCAGTCTGAAAAAATTAGCTTGCTGAGGTTACATACTTAACGATATTTTTATATAAGTTTTATCGTTTAATTAATCAGAATACTTTTATGAGTACTTCATTAAACTCATACTTTCTACAACTTTTCCTACATTCAATGAAACTCAAGTGTTAATGAAGACATAATTTCCATTTCATAAAAAAAATTTCAAAAAGTTTCCTTTTAGCATCAATTGAATTTACATCAGCTTTAAATTATCGTTTCATTTAAATAATAATAGGTTTGCTACTGAATCATTAAAAGTGATTATGATAATACAATTAGTCATTAAAAGAACAGACAACTTTCATCTGATTCAGCTATTACATATTACATTGGCTAAAATACAGAAAATCGTTCAATTCATACAATCAATTGTTTACAACAGACATTGTTTGTATTTTAAAAAAATGTCACGATATTATATAATAAATATAACACACTAACTAATTTTCTAAAAATGCTGAGAGTAGAATTAAAAGAAAAATTACTATATTACAAAATATCAGTAAATAGTAATTTTATTTGAAAAGGATACCAATAAATGCTAAATTTAAATTTTACCAAATTATATTTTTTATTTTTCATTGAAAAACTAGATTTAAATATTACTTAAAATATTTTTCAATAAAAAAACTGAGCATTTGAATTTCGTTTTTAATGTAAAAAATTATTAAACAGATGCTTGGCGCAAGGAACTGATCGAAATCCGGCCGACACTCTTGAGTCACGACAAGATGCGAGTGCGCCTGGAACTGTACTCCGAGAAGGCGCGCGAGGGCGCGGTTTCGGCACTGAAACAAGGCTTCGGCTGCTCGAGTGTCGGCTCCAGCGACTCGAACGTCTACGGCATATGCGGGTCGTTTCGCAAACTCGAGGTCGACTGATCGCCGCGACTTCATTGCCACCATAAACGCGAACACAGTCCTCTGGCGATGTAGGATTTAAGGCCCGTTGTCCGATGCTATACTACACTTGTCGAGCCACTGCAGAGCATTTTTACGCGAGATCCGGTTTCGCGAACGATTCACTCCGAGCATATCCGTCCATGTCAGTATTCGATCGAGGGGAAATTTCGCGTCGCCGCGTTATTCAGCGCGGAATTCGCAGCGACGTACATTTTTTGCTGCAGTGGTGTCCGACAAATTTGTACTATACGATTAGGCAGATTTCTTTTAGATGTAAGTTCGTTCTGCACTCTGGAAAAAGCTCTTGTACTTTAGAAGGCTTCAGGTCCAAAAGGTTAATCATTAAAAGTGAATGTGATGACTGAAGTTTTTTGGACATGAAGCCTTTTCCTGAAAGAAGAGTATTTTTACGGAGGTTGGAGGGAGAATTCGATGGATGTAGCTAGCTAAATGTCAACTATGGTAATATAGATGTCCGCCACCTTTATTTTTTGTGATAAAGTAATTGTATTTTCGTAAATATAGCGCTGTATCGTGTGTAGGAGAATTCAGATGTTCAGTAGATTTCATTGTATCGCCCAGTAGTCGATAATCAATTAGTTCCAATTACAAGTGGACGCAAAAGAAATTAAATACAATTTGAATACGAATATGTAAATTGTATCAAATTGGAATTAATAGCGACCAATGAGAAATTAGCATTTCTTTCAAAAGTTAATTGTAATTAATTAATTGTAATTGGTACTTAATTAATTGTAGCACGTAACGTTGTAGATTACGTATCTGTCGATCGCGATTTCTGTTATATCCATCATTGCATGTTAATCTAAGAAAATAAATAATGTATTTTTCAATTCAATCGACTTTTAATTGACATTTTAATTCAAAAAAGTATAATATTTTATTTGTTTCACTTGAAAATTTTAATTAGTGTCACTGTTATCGACATAAAAATTTTCTTGTGAAATTTGTTATGCCTTTTACATAGCTTGGTCATAACACCAATATTCCCAATTACGAATGAATATCTCGAAACAGATGTTCTTTTTGTTTTCGGATAATTGACCGGAATGCCTTGCTTATCTTTGCGGCGCTCACTTTTACTTTTACCTGGATCTAGAGATTACCACCGCGACACCTTTTGGTTGCGCTCGAAACTAACAACCTCAACTTCTCTCGGTAAAAATGATACTCTGTTAAAAATCGTACTTCTGACATTTCACGGACTGACATTTAAAACCTGCACAATTGCATTACACCATTATTCAAGGGAAAGCCAATTAAAAAATCTCAAAACTGCCCAGACTCCGAAACCCTCTCTTCCTACCTGCTTTCTCTCATCTCTCATATTATTATAATATTATTATTATAATAATAATATTATTATTATGATAATAATATATTATTCTTATCTATTACCCCGAAAATATTATCTGCCACAAAATTAATTCTGATTGTTCTTTATATTACTTATTTGAACAAAACCTAGTTAATTTCTAATTAAAAACTATTTTTTAATTTAATACACATTATCTACATTCACAATCTCGTCTCAAATGAGTCCACGACACTTAAGTTTAACATTAATTTTTAATTTCCTCATTAAATTCCACACAGCAAATTAAAAACCTATCTATATATAGTCCTAAATCATTTGCAAGCTGTAATTCCATGAACGTTTTGGAGTCGCGTTTCAAGCCACGTCGGTCAGCAGAAGACGTGAACCCTACGAATTCCGGCGTAATGTAAACAGAGCGTAGTGAAGAACGCTCGCGCTACGCTCCTGGTGCAGGTACCGTTACCCAAGAATCGTTGAACCACTGAAGAAGCACCGGTAGTGTAGGACCACGTATCTTTTCCAGTCGAAATTCGGGCCGAAGCGCGCGTCGTCCGGCGCGCTGACACTTGTCCCGAAAACGCCGACCGGTTCGCTGGAATCGCAGGTGCGCCGATTTCGAAAATTCCGATTTCCACCGCAAACCATATCATTGTTCGCGGAAAACCGTCGCATACAAGTCGGCCCAGTTTACTCGTTCCAATTATTTCAAGGGACACCGTTTTGTCGTGACACCTGTTGCAGTGAGTAAAACGTCAGTCTGGAAGGATAACGATCTGTATGAAAAAAATCGGTAATCGATTTGCGTGTGATCGAATTGGGAAGAGCCGATTTCGAGGAGAATTTTAAGTTTTAACAAATGACGTAAACAGTTGGTTTCTTGCTGGCGTAAAAGTAGCGCGAAAGAGCGTCTGCGTGACGCGGGACACTTGTTGCGCGAAACACGTGTCGTTTGGTTCATTTGTCAAACTGATAGCCGGAATGCGAGTCGGGGAATGACGCGGTTTTGCGGTTTCCAGTGCGTGAACGTGAATTCGGGTCGATTTTCAGTCAAGAAAGCTTTCGAAGGGTGATTAGGATATCGATGAAATTTGTTATAAATAACGGAGATAAGGGAGACCGAGAAATCGGCGACGGCTAATTGGTCGTGGCGATTAATGAGGAGAGAAAAAAGTAAACTGTTTTATTTGTGGAAAAATGTTGGGTAAATCATAACAGACATCGGTTTGTGTCGCAGGTCGAACCGAGTGGGTTTTTTAGTCTCGCGGAGTATGTGCTGATCGACACCGGCATAGCGATGGCAGATCAAGTGAAACCGGGCGCTGAGCAAATTGGAACGAAATCGAAGCTGACGGCATACTTTCTGTGGCTGTTTGGCGGATTTTTCGGGGCGCATCACTTTTATTTGGAGAGAGACGATCAGGCGGTGGTATGGCTGACGTCACTCGGTGGGTATTTCGGCTGCGGCTGGCTGAGGGACCTGTTCAAAATCCCGACCTACGTAGCGGAGGCGAACAATGAGAGGAGATACAATGAGTGGTTTAAAACCCAAGTTCGACTACACAAAAAGGTATTTTGAATGACATATATATCGATGTGAAATGTTACCTTAAAAAATGGGTGCAGAGAGAAATTTTTGAATGAAAATTTTGTAATTAAAATTTAATGAAAAATTTGTAACGAAAATTGAACGAAAATTGTTTAATGAAAATCTTTTAATGAAAATTGAATGCAAAATTTATGAACGTTCAATTTTTATTAAATGTTCATAAATTTTTAATGAACATATAATGAAAATTGAATGGAAATTTTTTAATGAACATTTAATTAAAATTTAATGCAAATTTTTTAATGAAAATTATAATTTTGTTTTCAAAACATTTATCTTCAGTAAATATTTTGCAAAGAGGGCATATTTAATAGCAGAGGATTGTTGTGAAAAGGTATTTTTGGTAAATTAAAAATTATTATTATTTCTCGAATGACTCAGTGGAACATCTGTTGTGTTGTCTGCGATATTTGTTAACGCATTCAAATAAATGAAGATTGCCACTGGCTAAACAATACCTTCAGTTCTGTTATTTTTAAACGCAATGTATATAATTTATCATGAATGAGAGGTTTGTGACAAGTTGTGTCACGTTAATTTGTGAAAAAAATAAAAATAATCGTGAGCGAATTGTAGACTTGAATGAGTCGTGATACATGAGAGGAGAGAACGATTAATTGGAGGCACTAATTTAGAATTTAATAAATGGAGGTCGATAAATCAATGTGACACTGCTGACGAATAAAAATGTATGTTTCAGCCACCGTTTTCCATGGTCCGATATTTGGGAGCGTATCTTGTTTCACTTTTATGGGCCACTGTAGTCTACATTGCGATACCTGAGGACGAAATTTACGGCATTAATTTCAAACCGTTGTATATTTTCGTTCCTCTGGCAGTTGCGCTAGGTAACACCATATTTTGAATTAATATTTATTGTATAAATTTAGATTATTATACAAATTTGTACCTCATATACAATTACTCTTTTAAAAAAGTAGAAAAATGATGTAGAACTGTGTTTCATATGAAATGATTTGAAAGTTTTCAAATAATGTGAAATATGTCATTAACATGAGATATTTATTCGATACTAACACTTTTGTACAATATGGCATAACTATAATATGGCGAAATAATGAAATTAATTAGTTTAATAAGATAGAAATATTATTAATGTTTAATATAAATGACTGTAATTAAATAAATTTCTATTCAAACAAATGAAATACGTTTCAATTTTAAATAAATAAGATATATTTTTTGCAGATGAATACAAGTTTCATTTTTGTATTTTTTTATTTTGAAATAACTCGTGAGTTATTTTCTTCGGGCTTGATAATAACTTCAGAATGCATATTTGTTTGTTAATGTTTGTCCAATTACTCATTACAGTTTATTTTTATTA
>JABFPB010001239.1:0-26803 GCA_022817645.1 Ceratoteleas bidentatus | reverse complement strand
CTGGTTTGTCTTTTTTACTGAATTTTGGTTACATTGTCCAACATTACTTGTCTTTTGTATTTATATTATATTGATGACGTGAACTTATTGTAAAAGTTATTACGTAATTGGCTATCGCTAATAAGGCATAATGCCCAGAGCAATAAATATAAATACTATACTAAATACTATATATAATTTTGTTTATATCGAATGCACTTGGCAAAGAAAAACAAACATATGGAATGTGGCTGGAAAACACCAAGAGAGCAACGTAGAAAAGGTACGGGAAGGTCATAGTAGGTTCTAGATGATCAAGAAACAGGATCCCTATCACCGCTCCCCCTGCAAAGTGGCAACATAAACAGCCACAACAACGCAGTTGTTTGCATTGGAGTTTGCAAGAATTAAGACGGAGATGAGGTCGACAGGAATTTTGTAAAATCGCAGAACTGAAGGCAAATTGTCGAAAACTAAAAGCCACCTCGCGAAAGCGAATTATGAAATGATACTTCGGCCTCCAAGGCGATCCACTCCCAGGGATTTTCAATCAGAATTTCATTTGTTCCGATGCAACGATCTCAAGGAGTCCAGGAGATAAATACAGATATTCACGAAGGATAAAAAAAATGTAAAATGGGGGAAAAAAAGAAAAGGTGAACCTTTGCAGAGGAAATGTGTAGTCTGCAGTCTACAACAATTTATTCTAAAAATAAAGCTCAATTCCAGCCGGCGACGTGCCTCTTAAACAAATAAGCTCGTTTGCAATGCAAAGTCTAAGAGCGTCTATAAATAATGGATGGAACGGTGGCTATCGGTTTCTGCATCTGCCGCAAAAAGTGGACGTTTCAATTCAGATCGACCTGCGGATCACTGTCGAGGCGAATTACCGATCGGAAGATTGGAGATGACCCACTTTCGACATTTTTTCATCTGCTCCGGACAACTGTTGCGTCTTTGTCGACAAACTCGTTATCTGCCTCTTCACGCCTATGCAAGTTGAATGGACCTTTTTCTTTGAGCAGTCCCTAATACTAATGGAGGTTCTAAAACTAACGGAGGCTTTAAAACTAACGGTGGTAATTTGTCCTAAATGGAGTCATTAAGAACCGTTTGACCGCAGAGGCAGTAAACGCACAAAATGTTTGCAGACCATCATCGGAGGATCCAAACAAATAATCATAACTTCTGGTATATTGATTTGCGAACAAGTTCCAGCCTCGAGTCGGGACCGGAATCGTACCAATAGGCTGAAAAAGCCGAAGGTCGAAGGCATCTACCTGCCGACCCGTCCGATTCTCACGACGTATCTGCGGCGACTTATTTATATTTGTAAACAGATAAGGCTATCACTGGCGGAAACTCGACGCAAATCGTTGTTACAGAATATTGTTACTAGGGAGATAGCGATGGCCCAGAAAGCCCTGTCGAAAAATACTTACAAAAACTATTAGAAACTATCAATTACTTATGTACACTCTTAAAAAGTACTATTTGTGTTGAATAACGAGTCTACTTGAAGAGGTCATATTTGAATCAATTCTAACTTTCGTACCTATTATAACCTATAACAGACGGAAAATAGATTGTTTCCCCATACTTCATGGTCCTACTGTTGGTAATAGATTTTCTATTCGTCACAAATAGATGAAAGATAAAAGTTCCAAGTAGATTTTCTACTCTTCTGTAGTAGTTACGAATTGCGTTTAATATTAATTTTGAAGAGTGCACGGAGTTACGGTGTTTCTAATTATTACAGACAAAATATCGAATATTTAATTAAAAATGATTTTAAAACATTCTCTGAATGTGGGAGAATATTGGGCTGTTAAGAAGAATAGCTTGCGATCAGTACATTATGTTTATTAATGTACCGCGATTGTTTTCCCACTTCGAAAATGCGGTTCATTGGTTAGCAAAAAATATACAACAAAAAACATTTTTTCATTGATTAGAACACTCTCCCAGAGTGAGAAAATTTATTGATTTAGTTTCATGTGAAATTGTAATGTTTTAGTAATAAAACACACTAGTTTCTAGTAACGTTTCATCTTCATACCAAACGCAGTACGCGAATTCGACCAAGAAAAGCTGGAACCCCAAACCAAAAAAATCTCAAAGGAGCAATGCTTTACTGTCACTACAACGAGCCGTTTGTTGGTCCGTGTGATCGTTCGAATATTGATAACACATTTCGGCTCGATACGCCGCAATTAATTGCACGATTGTCGTGTCCTTCGGAACAAGCGTACCGTGACAATGTGATAATGCCACGCCGATTGAACGCAGAACAATCGCAATTCGTTTGCGATTTGTCGGCAAGTCGGCGGAGCAGCGAGAAATTCGCGCTATCTCCCGGTTTTGACTGGAAAAATGTGCGGTGTTGCTTCAAACGCGATAAAAATAGGCGCGTCGAAAATAAGGCCATTTCACTTTCACGGACGCAGGCCGAAATTTCGACGATAATGGACGAAAGTCGCGACAAAGAAGTTACGTAAGTAAACTAGTTGAGCGGCGGAATGCAGTGTAGCAAACTCGTTATGTAGGTGGTGAAAATACGTAAATGCGGCGGTGCGCACAGGGTAAACGCGTTGCAGGGGCTTACTGGAAAACTAAGCGCGAACGTCAACATCGCAAATTTTTGCGAAGTTTAGGGCGGACAGTTTCGGGTGAAGTCTGGATAAGATCTGAAAATATCTCAGAACCTTAGAAGAACCTCCCAAAATTGGAAGTGCCACACTTTTTCAGAGATTTTCAGAAAAAACTATGAAATTCTCTGAAAAACTATCACAGTTAAAAAAACTGAGAGGTTTTCAGAGGTTTTCAGTAGTTTTCAGAGATTTTTCAGAGTATTTTTCAGAGATTTTCAGAGATTTTGAAAGATATATTTCCACAAGGGTCGCGATACGATCCGCGGTGTTCTCACGCGCAATTAATATTTCGATGCACAAGTTGCGTAAAGGCACGGGACAATGCGGATGTTTATCATTTGGATCGCGAATTTTGAATTCAGGGACAGAAGCTGGAGGAAGAAAGGAAGGCTCGCGATAATGACGCATCCACGATTCCGCGCGAGTTTCGTAACTCGATGCGGTGTTGACGAAATGTGTTTACATAAAGACGCGAACAAAAATCGGTCTGGTTATAGTGTCTAGCGAGAAAAGAAAATTGCGCAATCACGCTCGGGAGGAGTCGGAGTAGCGAAATTTCGCGGCTGAGTAAAGTCTTTGCTTGGGTAACCAATTCCGAACGGTGGACACATTGTTGCGCACATTCTATGCATGTCGAATGCGGATAGATGGAATGAGGAAAATTCCGTTCGAGTATTTTTTTTTCGATAATTACAAGGCTGTTTATACGCGAAATTCATTAGAGGCATTACACATCATATGTTTATTTCCAGAAAATCACTCCGGTAACAGAATGAAGATAATCTTACTTCTTTTATTTCAGCATTGCTTCCAAATGTCTCTTTCAGATGAACTTATTTTGGGCGGATTTAATTCTTAAAAATTTAATTTAAAAAAATCACGCTGCAATTAAATTTAAGACTATAAATCTTCTCGGTTACTCCAGAACTTAAATATAATAATACACGTTTGCGTAAGCATTTTCTCTGAGGGTTATTGATTGAAATGTCATCATTGATTCATCTCTCCTATTTGTAGCCTGAAATCTACCGTTGCAATATCGATACTTCATTACCCTAAGGGAACAATGTTGAATCAACGTTGATTCAACATTGATTCGGTTGAATCTACGTTGATTCAACATTGATTCGGTTGAATCCACGTTGATTCAACATTGATTCGGTTGAATCCACGTTGATTCAACGTTGATTCAACCCTGTGTTCCCTTAGGGTACTTTAATTACGAAAATTCATCTCCACGATCCAAAATTTCCACTGCGATGTGTTTAATTTTTCCTCTCTACCCCGACTGGCGGACTTCGTTCAGTCTAAGCCAATATGAATAGCGCTAGACAATCGTCTGGGAGCCAGACTGATCTGTTCCACGTCGCATTTGTCTCCGGGAACTCGCACTTTCTATCCGACGCCGTCATGTCGGAATTGAATTCAAAATTTGCGCTTTCTTGCGACTTGCGCGTATCTCGCGTTTCGCAAGCCGCGCGCGTGAGAAATTATACGCGCAGGAATGTGGCGGGCTTTTTTACATCGGCTGCGAGAAATCCGTCGCGCCGAGTGCGATAAAATTGAGTTGTGACAACGGGGGCGCCTCGTGCCGGATCCGATTGCGGCTCTTTGTGTGTAAATATGTGTAGCAGACAGTCGAAAACAAGATTGCTGCAATCCCGTGTTAGCAATTTCGTCACGTGGCAAGCACACATTTATTAACCGAGCTGAAAACCTTGCACGAAAGCTATATTTCTTTTGTTACAAATTTGTTAATTCATTTGGGACAAAACTGAAATTTATAGAATTAAGGTGATGTCGAAAGTCTGCTGCATCGGAGTTAGTGTCTTTTTGAATAAAAAAACGTCGTAACAAATTATTTGTAAAAAATCGAACTTTGCCATTCTGTACCTTCGGGAAAATGTATTTGAGTTTAAAAAAAAGTCGAAGAAGAATTTCGGCATATTTTGTTGCCTAACCTAACCTGGTTTACAAAGTAGGTTAGGTTAGGTTAGGCAACAAATTAAACTAAGCCTTTCGAATTTTTAAATTAAACACATTTTTTCAAACTGACTGGTACTGACTTCTGCATTGGATACGAATTAATTTTATCGATTTTCGTTAATTGCGATTTCGTTTACGTAATTTTTCAGAAGTTTGCACATTTTTGGTAGGATGTTGCTCCCGAAAAAAGGCTACGTCGCCGAGACTAAAAACCCAATCGAAGTCAAACGAGGTCAAATTATCGATATCGCGCGTTAATGCCATGCAAAGCGCGTATTCCTTATCAATTGACCCAATCAGCGTATCGTTGAATCAATCTGAAGAAGGCGACGAAAAAAATAGGTCGTTCGACGCGTGAGAACAATGCACACCTTGCCGTTGTTATCCACGGATTCGTCGCGTAATCGCTCGTTAACGTCGCTATTCTGGACGAGCGTCGTTCGCACCAGTTACATGTGCCGATTGCGATCGATCGCGAGCAAACAACCGGCAATTCGCGAGGCACCGCGAACATTCCTCCGCGAAGACGGTTTGCCGAACAAACACGTACGTTAAAATTCGATCACCGTCGATAACGGCGTTATCGGTTTTGACGTGCTCATTTTTTTTTTCGACGCTTGTTTCTTTGGAAGACAATCGCCGAAGAAAAGTGCAGGTGGCCCGATAAAACGCGTACAGCGAAGGCAATCGCGTTTTCGTTTAATTTCATTTGGACGTGCAAACGGGTCAGAAAAATTATCAATTACAGCGAACGCTTTTCCGTGAGGCAGCGCGTAAATGTGGATTGGAGTATGTTTAACAATTCGTGTGAGACGTCGCTTACGTAAGAAAAAAGCATCGCGAGAGTGTCGCCGGTGAGCATTCCTCGGGGCGATTAAACGCGGAATAATTGTCGGGCCCGTCACATGCGAGAAAACCGATGAAGCGTAATAAGGAAACGGCTCTTTGCGACAAGTAGAAAAACACTCCTCAATTATATCAACGCGTTCGTTACGTAAACATTTCCTGGCTGGTTGAAACCGCGACATTGTGGCTCCCGAAAATGTTTCCGCCCTATTAGAAAAATATGTTTTAAAATAGATTTGTATAGTTTTTGTATAAAGCCAAAATGCTCCATTTGACTTCATTTGATTATATTTAGTAAATTAATCGTGCGAAATTTTTTATTTTTGGATCCAGAGTAATTTTGAGGTTAAATTTTCATCAGGAAAAGAGACGGAGTTTTGTACTTTACGGGAGATTTATCCCGGGGAAAAGGTAACGTGACATTGTGCGGCGACAAAATGCAATGTCAAGTAGATTTTCTGAAATAAATATCAGCGAGAAACGGGACCTTCACTCAGGCGGACTGCATTCTCGTTTCGCGTATTATCGTGTAAATAATTCACCCTGTCCTACCTCCGGGTCAATATTTGCCAAGTGCGCGCACTTATTCCGTCTTGGGGAGAAAAGTTTGGTCCTTTAATGAAGATAATTTTATCTGACTGAATTCAACATTCTGTAGTGAGAAAACGATATTGTAAGAGTAACAATACAGATTGCATCAATATCACGAGGAGGAAAAGAATTCTTAGTGAGACCGTTTGTTATCAGACTTTGATATGATGAACATTTTAAAATATTGTCCTGTAAGATGTTTTAGATTAAATCGTGCAAACGATGAAATGACTGGATACGTTTGTATCACCCGTCACAAAGAAAACATATTTTAATGGTTCAGTATTACGTCACTCGAAAATTGTCCTATTGGTTACAAAAACAGTGACTGTACCAAGTATATGTAATATTAATTATATTATCATGTGCACCAGACTAAACAATTCGAGTGAGATATTTTATGATAACTTTTTTTATCGAAATCAGGTCAAACCTGAGAAAAAATATCTAATTTAGATTATTTTTATATTATTTTCTAATAGGGTATACAACCCGTTGAAATATAGTTTTCAAAATAACTCAGTGACCGACAAATTGTGCAATCTTTGTTGAACTCCGACAAGATGATATTTGAAAGTGTCAGGATACCACAGTGCAAGATGTCTTCTTCCGCGTATTGTTGGAAGATATAAATGCATTCAGCTAAAACCTGAATGCATTTATATCTTCCAACAATACGCGGACAAAATTTTCAAAAGCACGAAATGAACGGAATATATATAGCACCAAGTGTCACAATTCATATGCAGGTACCTTGCTTTGCAGGATGAAGTCATCCTTTTTTTCATAAATCCACGGTATTTTAGAAATAGATCTCTTGTTGCAATATCATAAAATCATTTTGTACTTCTTGTGATCTCTGTTATGCTCTTAAACTTAGAATTTGTCTCCAGGCAAGAAAACAGATCTTCTGGTTGATACTGCATTAAATATTGAAACCATTGAATTCTCTATTGAAAAATGCTTATAGAAATTCTCCTGCTATCAGTATTTATAAATATGCGATTTCTGTCCGAGAAATGTCTAAATTTATGCGAGATGGCGCTTATGATGAAAACGAAAAACGGTCATTTGCACATATGATATGCAGCCCCTTTGTATGGCAAACAAATTCTATCAATTCCTGTTAGAAATTGTAGGCCTATATGTTTCTGTGCCCTTTTTGTCCACTTTTCTGAACTTATATTCTTATTTTTGCCTTTTTTTCTTTATCGAATTCGGAGAACTTTATCTCAAAAACTGATATGCTCAAAAATGGTACAATCTTGCACTACTGTTTCTCAGCACAGAACTTCGTTCTCAACTTCCGCAAAACACCAGACACTGCGTTTTTCCGAATCTCCCGGAAAATCCATATCCGCGGGACCAGTGACCTTTGCTGTTCTAACCCGGGCCAATAAAACGTTCAAAACTGGCGAACACTGGCGCAATGTCGGGCGCCGGTGCATGCGCCTTAGCACAACATCCCTAACCCACATTACCGAACCCAAACAATTGCTGCACCCAACCGAAGATGGCAAAAATGTTGATGCTGAATCAACATATATGTAAATTTCAGAACCTAATTTGAATTCATTAGAGCTACCGAAATGTAAATTTTGAAGAATATCCGAGGACCCTTGGTCAGTATCGCACTTGGGAAACTCTTACTCATATTTCTTATGCTAAATCCAATACTTTTAATATATTGAGACATCGATGCTAATTTAACATTGAATATCCGCTAATTTAACCTCAAAATATAGTTAAGTTACATTACATCTTTTGACTCATGGTAGATGTGAATTCAACAGCCTGGGATAAAAGTTCCGGATTCCTTTGGAAAGTGTAAAATATCCTGGACATTGTTTCACTTTACAAAACAAATCACGGAAATTTCCAGGGTTTTGGAGGAAATATTTATAACTTGCATGGAAATATGACAAAATTACAGCATCAATGTCCCCAAATTAAATCTTATGTTAATTAAGCATCAACATTTTTTCCTGTGAAAAAATAAAAAAAAATGAAAAAAGTCGATTCTGCCCGGTTCTGGGTCAGTCCGGGTCAGGATCACCGTGGCGACCTCCGGGCGCGGCCGATCTCCTGAATTCGGGCGCCTGCTTACGTAACCCTGCCGCGAGAAATATTGATGATCCGCGTCGGGCAACACCATCGGCGTCTTTGAGCGGCGGCGTGCAGCCGGGCGTTTAAAAGCACGGAACAGTCCAACACACGTCAATAATTGAGTGCGCTCGCCCCGGCGCAACGATTTCGCGCCAGCCTTTATGCAAATGGGGCACGGCCAAATTTCGCCGAGAACCCCGGCTGCATTTGACGGCGCACTCGGTATCAGATGTTCATTAGTCCCCGGGACAGCTCGTTTATTACATTTAAAAGCTCTTTTTACGCGCCGCAGACATCTCGTGAGATTTGATATCAGATGCGGCGTCGGAGAAGAGAGGGGGGGATAAGTTATTTTCGATAGGGAACCATCAATTTCGGGGTGAAAAACGAATATGGCTCATGTATGGAAATGCTGAAATCATAGGTGGCGGTAAGTACGCCTTACAGTGAGAGATATAGGTTTGTCACGTTAATGTGGTTTGTTGTTCGTGAAATCATGTTAGGGTAGGACATTAAGGTAGGTCTTTTATAAAGGGCCGTATATTTAGGGTGCCAAAATGTGTAACGAGTTACACCAATCCAATCATCGAGTTGCGCCACGAAATTAGCTTATATCGAGTTGCGCCAACTGATAATTCTTTTAATTGTCATTAATAATGATTTAATGACAATTTCAGGAAGTTAAATTTCACATCCGCTGGATGGTTCCGTTTCGTGAATCTCTATTTTGAATTTTTGATAACATAGAAATATTGCATCGTTTCGAATCATATTATAGCCGCTGTTCTGTATGTACGAATGTTGGTAAATTCGAATGTGGTAGAATCGACATAAATTATTCAAATTCCAGAATATTTAATGTAATTAAATAATAAATAAAAATATAAAGGAACAATAATACACTGTTCAAATGATACCTTCACTTGGATGATATTGATTAGATATTTTAGTTATTATTTAATTACATTAATTATTCTGGAATTTGAATAATTTATGTCGATTCTGCCACGTTTTTACGGCGGTTTTAGTGCTGCATTTCGCCTTGAGTTCTCCGAAATCTCCGAAATCGTTTTTAATGTTATAAACAACACATCAATAATAATTAATATTCCTAAATAATAACTTTTCAAAAAATGGGATTGTAATGCCACTCTAAGTTGGGTACTTATTATTATTAATAGCTAGCTATATTATTTAATGCCAAATTTCTATTCCATTTAACTATGTAAAAATAGAGATATTAGACTCTAAAATTTCATTTAAATACTTTATGGATAGTATCACTATATATATCATTTTTCGGCAATTTTGCTTTAAATATCTGTGCTTCTAGGTAGATGAATTGTTTGGGAAGCTGGCGAATGAAATAGTAGCCTCGTAATAAATCATATTTACAATTTCATCAAATTCTCATTTTTTAATATAATAAGGTAACTTATTATATTAAATTAATGCGCCATTTGCGTTCGCATAACAAAAGTACATTTTGTTATACTTCAAGTTTTTTTATTCCAACCAAATACTCTGTAGACTGAACAAAACTGACCGTTTGATAACACAAGGCTTTTTTAATCAATACATCCGTTTTGTTACGATTATTTGCAGGTTGTGTTCTGTTTCATACATTGTTATTACACAACAATATGTATTGTATTAATACAATATACTTGTTGACACATTCAATGTTTCATTGCATGATACCTGTCCAATTTCCATTGCATTTTTTTATTACATAATACACATTTTTCACTATTTTATATAATGTACATGATTTTGTGGCCAGAATGTTCGATTCCAAGTAAAAAGCAATCTGTGCTGGATGAGGCAGGCGAGGAAGCGCGGTTACCGCGCGGATAACGTGCGGCGCTCGATGAAAACTTTTTACAGCACAGGGAAATAATTGCGGAACGTCGCACGATAACGCAATTAACGGCCGCGTAAAGTACGCGTCGAACAAACTGTCGTTTAATTGAAATTGCGCTCGCGCTGCGTCGAAGGCTGATCCTGGAGCCGTGCAAGACGAGTAATTTCATATTTAACCTATTTTTAATAAATCGCAAACAAAGGTCAGTCGCGGGATGAAAATGTTTCTTCGATAAATTGATTCGTTGCTGGCTCCCCTTGGCTGCAAGTAGCGCGGCGTGCGGCTGAGGGACAGGCGCTTTTTCCCACGGAGAAAACACGCCGCTGGTGATTCGAATGCATTCATCGGAGCGAATTATGGCTGAGATAACGAACTGGATGAAATCGCGTTAAGTAAAACATTAAGAAAGTAAGCCTTTGTTCGAAATTTCCGAGACCCCTGGCAATCAACTCCTTTCAGGCTGTTTTGCTTATACCAACGCTTTAATTAGAAATTTACGGTGACACTTACAGTTTTCTATCATTCATTCCAGTTGAAGCTTGGAAAACAATATACCACATAATAATTATAAAAAAAACCTTTTTCTTAATCTTGCCAAAGTCAAAGGATCCGAACTCGTATCAGGATAAAGCCCGCTTTCGTTCGGCCCGCTATTTTTACCAGCCGTCCGATTTGATCCGCGAAACGCGCATGCGCACTCGCGATCCGTAACCCATTTTCCCCGTTGCTGATAAATCCGGTGAGCTTTCGTGGAAAGCCCGAGTCAAACGGGAATTCTGACTCGGGTTCAAGTGCAGCGCAAGTGCATTCCCGGCCTTCGACTGAAAAATTTAATTTCTCAATTCCGCACATTCCTTGCACGTTTGTGCTGCGCCGGCACTGTCGAAGAGAAAGATTTGCAAAGACTCAGCGTCGACGATTAAATTTTTGGATCGACCCAAGGTCTCCGAATCGGAATTCCGTATGCAATCCTAACTCCTTTCGGGATTGAAATAATAATAAATGTCGTCCTTGTGTATAAATCTTGACCTGTAATGATTATACGTCGACCTTTCGGAAGATCGAGCAACCGTCGAAATCTGATCGGAATTAATCGACTGATCTTTTTTCCGGATGGGTGTATTTTTTCCGATGCATTATTTATCGCGGGGCCGTAACCTCGGCAAAATCGCTGCGTGCGAGGCGGCGTTTGGCGCGTCGCAACGGTGCGGAATTGGAAATCGAAGCTGCGCGATATTTTGTGTCGTTCGAGTACAATCCTGTGGCATAATTGGCGCCGGGCCAACCGCGAGGGTTCGCTCGAACTCGAAGTCCCAGAATCGCCGCCACCGCGCGCCAATCGTTCACCAGCACCCTCAATTACGCAGTCCAAGAGGATGATGTCTTTGGATGAAGAGTCAAATGTTGAGGGGATGAATGTTTGATTGAGTCGTTGAAAGGAGGAAGAGATTTTGGAGATTTTTTAACTTTGACGGATTAGGACGATCGATATTAGGATATCAGGGTGTACGTTGATAGTATTCAGACTATGATGTAATGGTGGTAGTTTGTATTTGAACCGGAAATTAGACTTATGTTGAGTTTTATGATATGAACCAGTTGCTTTCTGAGAAAAAAATGATCATTTTGATGTCATAAAGTGATTTCATTCCTTTGATCACTTTATGATCCCATTTTTAAACTGTTTACGACCATTTTGGGATCACGAAATGATCATAAAATGATCATGAACGAGTTTTTTGTATCATTTTGGGATCACAAAATGATCATAATATCATCAAGAACGATTTGTTTTATCATTTTGTGATCGCCAAATGGTGAAAAAAAGTCAAAAATGGGATCATAAAGTGAACAAAAGGATGAAATCTCTTTATGATCATAATTTTTTTTCTCGGGTTGTAATGGAAAAGTTAATACTGTAAAATATTTTCTAACGGAAATGTTGGACTATATTTATGAAAGGCAAAGCGATTTGGTGACTAATTAGGGGTCAGCAAGGAGCCATTTTAGGGCTGGCGAAAGTACGTATTTTAACTCATAAATCCATAGTCAATAGCATATTACTTCCCGAAAACCGAGACGAAAGTGTCAAATTTCCGACCAGATGACGCGGTTTGCTCAAGTATGTCTGCACATGCGTAGTAGACAACTGTACATTCGGAGGGAGCAAAGGTTAAGTTGTCGAGACATAATGTGATGGATTTATAAGAAAAACATCGTAGTCAGAGGAAGAATATTGAAAAGAAGTAACATAACAAAAAAGGATGCATAACAAAGCTTCCTTGAAATGAACACTTTATCATACCATATCAAAACACAGAAAAAACAAGTGTGTTATTTCTACACGTTTAGACACTTTGGTCGAGTTTTTTCAAGACGTTTCTAGCGTCTTTTCTAGAAACATATCTTAAAAAAGGCTCTTCTTTTTGTAGTGACTATAACCGATTTCCTCGTGCATGTTGGGTTAGTGAATTAATAGTTTTCTAATCGGATACACTTTCTGTTCGAAAAAGTAATGTGTTGAACGATGGTTCATTAAGTTGTACTTCTTTTACACTTATTAACACGCAAAGTCTGACGTGTTTGTTTCTCCTAACAAGTATTATCTTTTTTCTAAACTGGGGATTTCACTTGTCAAGCTCATTACGCGCCCACAAATTGACAGCTGAAAAATCATACTTTATGTGGTACTTTATTTAATTGGCACAGAAAAAAGGAGTTGTCTGTCTTAGACAGATAACTCCTTTCTAATTTAATCTAGACATTTTTCATTATCCTAGACAAATATATCTGTATGAATTCAAACCCCATTTTAGCTTCAATTTAGTAACACATCTACCACCAAAAAAACTCTCGGTCAAAGCAATTAATTAAGAACGTCTCGAAAGGTTTAAAAATTGTAACCTCCTCTATCTTCCACCCAAATCACCCATCGAACTAATTTCGATTCCCAACCCTTCCCCATTTCAACCTACACCCAACCGTTTTTTGGCACCACGGTTTATCTGTCGCAAACCCAATTAAGAAATTGCATTTCTCTATACCCCTCAACCCCGTCGCTCCCCACCACCCGGTCCCCGACAAAAAGCCCGCAAAATCTGCAAACCCTTCATCCTCACTCATATCGCCAAACCCAATATCGCGTCTCGTCTATTCAGCGACAGCTTCGGACGAGGCGCCCGCTGATGAAACGGCGGTTGCGCAACACAAAAACAATCGTCCTGCATTGTTCGGATTCGAACAATAAAAGCGTGTCCATTGTGCACAACGGCCGCTCTGTTTCGTCGAACGGTCCGTCCTGAGACGTCATTCTGATTAGCATACGAGCCGTGCTTCAGCCGCGCGTAAGTCGACGCCGACGCCTCGTATGCAATGCCTAATTGATGTCGCACTGGAATCCAATTAGCGCCGACAATCGGCCGGCACTAACTTTTATAACCGCCCGCTCTCTTCCCCGAGTCGGTTCGGCGCCGACCAATCGCGCGAATCAGCGGATTTCACGTTTATCGACCGCGAAAAATGTCAATTGCAACGGCCAACTTCGGGATTCGCCGGCACACGACGACAAAGACACGAAGAAAGACGTCGCGAAGGCAGCTGATCCTTCGACGAGCCGTCTGTCCATTGCCGGGCGAATACGAAATGAGCCACTCCGGGTGGCGACATACCTTCGTACTCAACAGCTTCGTTCGCGACGGAAGCTGTTGAAATTTCAATGACCGCGCGATCGCGCCCGAAGGCGACCGTCGAAAAAGCGAAACTGCGATCGTTGACCGGAAAGCCGAGGGCCTACTCGGTTCGGCCGAATCAATAAAATCGCAAGGCTTTTCCAGCCACCGGAACGTTTCGGTCAGCAAATGCTGCGGGAAAACGTTTGCTTGGTCGTTGCAGCTATCTCTCTTTCTGGAGATTTCCAGGACGTGCTAAGAGTCCGGAAAACGAGGGACGACTTAGCGGAGCCGTTAATTTTGAGGCAATGAAGATCAATAGCGCCGGTCTTTGCGAGAGCACGACGGTCCTTCGCGAAACACCGCAGTCGTCCCAATTTGAAGCACAGCACTCTCGTCGCGGGATCGATCCGAAAACTAAAAAAGTCCGGTCTATAAAAAGGCGACAGGCGGCGTGGGGTCCAAGCTGTCCGGGTGGGATTTCAGGGTGCTGCATATGCCGAAGTATGCCTCATCGAAAAATCGGACTCTTATGGCACTTGGAAGGCAAGCAGAAGTTGAAATACTCATCAACGATTCTCTGGAAGCTTCAGGAAAATTGCGTAACTTCGGCAATTCGAACTTGCATCCTGATAGCAGCTCTACTGCCGGCGATCCTGCACTGAGTCCCTGGCAGGATCGCCATGCAGGATCGTCGGCGATCCTGCACGGCGATCACCTTATTACTGAACCCCAGATTTGAACCCTAAGCCAACCCAGCCAACTTTAAACATTAAACCACTCTTCAGAGCTTCCCACTTCCAATGAGATCCAAGGGAACCCTCCAGAACCGTCCACTGTTCCACTCCACACTCCTCATCTTAGAAATCCTAACGATGATTGAAGAAACTGATTTGACTCCACCTCAATCTCCACCTCAATTCTCCCAATGACAGTCCCACTGTCTCCTCATCCACACATCCCTATCCAGAATTGCCATCTTCCCTAGATCTCTCTCTTCTCTCTCCATCCTAGCTTCGATCACTTCCAAATCCTCTCCCAATCCTCCCCGTCGCAACCACCCGGGATTTGGGGCAGATTCTACACTGCGGCGACGCCTAGCGCAGGGCGCAGCCACCTAACCCTCGTCGTCGTTCGGGGTTGTCGCGCACAGTCAGACTTACGGATAGCTGCGAACGCGAGGGTCGCGATGATTGCAAATGAGCCGCTTCGTGACATGGCTTCCGGTGTACTGTCTGCGCCTGGTCGGGAACGTTGCACTTAGTCGGCGAGCGGTCCGCTTTACTCGAGCGTCTGGAACAGACTAACGATGGAGTACTACCGGCAACGAGACGAGGAGCCGCCGCCAGACGGAGACAGTGATAGCCGGTCTCTCCCGCATGTCCGCTTATCATCTCGCGTGCTCTGTCGCTCCGCTCGGCGCGGCGGCGGCTTTCTTTTTCTCGCCGCTTTTTTCTCGACCAAATCCCTCCCTAATTCAATGGACGCGCGTCGGGCCATTGGTGCCCAAATGTGCAACGGCGTTGCCAAACGTTGCATACATTAGCGCAGCGCTTTCGGCCCGTTTTGACGAGCGAATCCGGATTAAACGGGTGCATTGATCGGCGTGGAAAATAGGAGTCATTCGTGGCGCCCAACGTGGACGGGAATTAGAGTTGTGGGATTCGGGGCCGGGATTTCGATGGTGGTTTACTGAAATGCGTTGCGGCAGATAATAAGGCGGAGATTAGAGAGATGAAGGATTTCTTGATACTTTATCGTGATCGAACGATTGAGTAGTCCTGAGGGTTTTGATGGTATTTGACAAACAAGGCAGGGTATTATTTTTCGTGACGATGATGGGAAGAAACGTTTTGGGGTCTGGTCGATATTGAAGATTTGAGGGAAGGGTTTAAGGGTTTATTTTTGGAGATTAGGAAATTGCGCTGTACTTATTTTAACAATAAAATAGTCCTCGTTCAATGTTGAGTCTTTTTAGGCGTGACGATTTTTATTCTCGGCATAAGCTAACCCGAATGGTCAGCTTTTGAGTGAGTCATTCTAAAAAATTGTTCCTTCCGTACTCGAGATGAATGAGTATTTGTTGTAACAGAAATCACCGAGATTTATTAACCAATTTATCTGCGGTTCGCGCGAGGTCAAGCAGAGGGCGACACCGTGCGAGTCATTTCGTTCCGGTACACATTTTCTCACAGGGTACACTTTTCTGCCGAAATCACCCGGTAATCGAATGCCCTTGCAATGAAACGAATTCTCCGTTGAGGCGTTACTTGGGACTATTGATAAAACTTATATCAAATTGCAATGTCATACTTTCCGGAATCGGGCAGTCATGCGAATAATTAATTAGTCGCTCCATAATGATATAAAGTATTTGATTTGTCTTTGTAAACGATAACAAGTTAAAACGGGGAATAACTGAAATCGTCTTATTTGAGGTTGTTCAACGTTTGTGGATTTATTGATACCATATCGAGAGACACGGTAGTGTCCATGGCCAAGAACCAAAATGGAAACGTCAAAGGCACTACAATCTCTTATCCCGAGTGAACATGTGGGCATTTTGGCATCAAAAAATGATAGTAGTGTTTCAGTAGAAGCCCTTTTTATAATAAAGTAAGAAATATGGATCTCAATATTTTGATAATATTCTGATTTAATAAGAACTACATCCCACAAAAATCCACTACATTTTGTCGATATTTTCGAAAATTTCAAAAGATGATTTATCATTAATTAAAGCGATACTGATCAAAATCCTACCAGATTTTAATATATTCGCAAATGCAATGTAGATGATTATGATAACGAATGGATGATTCGAATTGCGGAGGATTTGTTTCTTGCTGCATTTAATTTGATATATATAATACGATGGATCTATTTTGAAAACTCCTGCCAATCTATCCGGAAATATCTCGGTAATTTGTGCAAATAAAAGAAAAGCATTGTCGATAAATAAAATAAACTACGGGAACAACGAGAAAGAATTTCACTGGAATGCTGATTACATTTATTTGCAAGTTTGCACATAGCTGGAAGCCAACCGATACGATATCTTATCCGGACGAAATTCGTAAACGTTGTATTTTACGCGCGGATTACTTTATGGGCTCAATAAACGGCAAAACACATTGTTTACGGTAAACTTGGATGTTTCGTTGTGAATGAATCATTGGAGGTTAGTCGCTGAGTTCCTCCTCGGAGGTCCTTCACTGAACGTTGAACTTGCGATTCGCAGACTTTCAATGTGATAAGAGAAGTTACTGGTTAAGTTCAGCTTAAGTGGTTGTGGTGTTTTCGATATCTTTTCTCCCATCGAAGAAAAAATTCGATATCTTTTCTCCCATCGAAGAAAAAACAGTGGACAAAAAAGGACGAAATCCTAGTGAATTATATGTAATAGTTGTAATAAACAATCACGAAGACGTGTTACAACTTTTCAGGAATTATTTATCAGTTGAGTGTCAGACTTGCGTTAAATGAAATATTATTTGATCGCTAGTTAGAAAACTTTCCAATGACAAATTGGTTTATGCAAAAATACTCTAATATCATCATCAAGTTCAGTTTAAGATTAAATTGAGGCTTGTTACAGGATTTTTTAAATAATCCACATTCATAAATGTATGAAAATTTGTCATTCTTAGAAAAACGACTACAGATATCAGATTAATGATTATATTTACGACTCATTTTTTAGATGTCTTGGAGGAAAATCACATGCAAGTCGTACTTAATATACGAAAAATGTCAACAAATGTATAATCTTTTAATTAGACAAGCAAATTACTGAACAAATAAAAACCGAAGAACATTATGCACACTTTCAATACAACTAATTAAAAGTTGGCAAAACTTTTTGACCTGTCGTTGAAACCACATTAATTTTAACGATGTCGCAGTTGTAGTTCTGATCTTTCCCATCATTTTTAAAACTTCGTAGAATGCGATGCTTCCTACTCTTTAAATTTCCATTTGTAAATATTTACTTATATTAAGTGAAAAGTCGTTCTCTTAAAACGATAAGTGTATATGATCCTAAATAAGTGAATATCCCTTATTGCAAGTCAAGCAGCAAACTAATTTGAATAAGCAAATGTTTTACTTTGTTAAAATTTGGATGTGTTTTTATTAACGAACTTCAAATGTTTGTTTCGTTATGAAAGCTTTTTTTATTATAGCTCTATTCTATCAAAACATAAACATGATAAAATCTGATAATTTTCATTAGCTGGGATTAACTGAAAAAACCGATACTGACGCACATTTTATAATTGAACGCCATACTTCAGGACATTGTTTTTCATTATCACTAATCCGATTGACAAAAAGAAAGCAACAGCTCACGACACCGATACGAGTTCAATTACTTTTAAACCTTGCCATATCGGAAGCTTTAACGGAATAATTCTTCCCCCAATGAAAACAATTTTCAACGAACTTGGCTGTTTGTCAATTTCTATAAACGGACAAATCATACATAAAGACTATACATAGAATCAGCATGAACTCACGTTACTTTTACATAAAACCTGGACGGTACAACAAATTTGCATGTTTCGTTGACACGGATTCATGCTAACTCTATACACCTCTACAATTCTCTTGATGTATTGCGTCGCATTCGTCGAAATTTCGAGGCCGGCAACGACTTCGTGACTTTTCATTATTACATGCGGTAAACGACTCCTTTGCACTATAAGTAAGCTTACTCAGCAACACTGATGTGTATGCACGTATGAAATCCGATTACTGTTCGGTTACACACACTTCGCGTAGTCCTCTATAGCCGCCGTTTGACTCAGAGGAAACACTTTCGACGAGACGTCGGCGTTATGAATCGGAATGGCATGGTTAAGAATATGCCATTGTTCGATGAGGCACCGTACTTTTTTACTGACACTACGGGGCCAAACAAACCGATTTAATCCGATCGAAACGCAGGCCTATCTGGTGTAGCTATCAGACCAAATCCTCGCTCTTTTTACAATTCACTTCCCTGGGAAAAATTGTGATGTGGTATGCCACATCAGACATGTGGCCGTCACAAGGAATCGAAGTGGCAAACATGATCAGATGATGTATGATAAGAACCATATAAGGTCCCCCTGAGGTGTTCTAATGAGGAATTTAGTGTCGCATGCAGGGCCACATCAAGTCAACTGTTGGTGGCACGATCAGTGTATTCTGGTGTGGTTATCATATGGCAAAATGATCGTGGCCTTATCATGTTTGGTCAGGAAACATGATGACCTGATAAGGCCAACTGAGTCAAGGTTAAGGTTATGACAAGGCATGCCACAGCATAATATGGTAATATAATAGGCATATCACGATGACTTATGTATAAGTTGTTCAATAGCTCGGAGACTACTCAATCAGACTGCTAACTGAGCATCGAGGGTTCAATTTTTGTCTAGGTCATGAAATTTTTTCGGGATAATGAAGGCCTGATTAGGTTTCCTTATCATCCCTTGAAGAAATAAAAAGTCTGAAAATGTCTGAAAATTCTCAAAATGTCCTAAAAATGTCCGAAAAAATGATCGTTACATTCGCGATCAGGACCTCATATGTTGCCTGATGAGCACCTGATCAAGTAACCTGGCATCCTCATCATATTCCCGTTTCAGCATCACAGCGATTTTTACTGGGGTTAATATCTGCTGGCTCAATTTGGCTGCGACAAAAACAACGATTTCATTTCATCGTTAGTTTCTGTTTGCCTCAAACAAAACGCACTAATTGGCGACGAAATAAAAAGTAGTCCCGATTGTTTGCCTCGCCAAATACCGAGCGTTGCATTTCGCTAATATTTGACGACTTAATCATTTCGACGGTGTGCGGAACTTGTTTTGCGGCCAGGCTTTGCTCTTGCAATTATCCAGTTCTATTACAAGAACAACCGCGGGAACGTGAATCAGAGTTGTAATCGACTCTGCATTTTTCGTAGTTTCGGGAGGAAAAAGTATACGATTTTACGTGTTGCGACTTTCTAACTGTATTCGGTTATCAGAGAATTATGTCACGATTTCAGATACGCTTTGTTGTCGTGGCTACCGAGACTTAGGAAAATTTCCATTGTCGCTCATATATGAAATTCGGAGGTATTGCGAAAGGATGAATAATGAAGATACTGATGCATTAATGAAGGTTATTCCCGATGATAAATCTGACGTGAGTCATGTTCGAAGTTAAAAAGGAGATTTATTTACGCACAACAGAGGATTGTATCACAGTGCTTTTATTTTAATTTTCACTCGAGAGTCAAAGAGAAGTTTACGAGATACGTAATGTCTTATGTATTCGGAATGAAGACTTTTTGACAATTTATCCGTTGAAGTTGGAACAATTGTGTTGTGAGACTGTTCGTATTAAGAACACATTAAATGTTAAGTGGAGTCTGGTTGAATAGACTTACTATCTGATACGAAGAAAAGTCAGCTTACAGCAGACTAAATTTTATGACCATTTCATCGGAACAATGTTCATGTGTTTTCATATCAGTTCATTGACTTTGTAATGTTCCCTAGTAGGAATTGTAATCGGGCTAATGTAAGGCCATTATGATGCAGCCTGATTACAGATAAAGGGCATTGCAAGGAACGCCTAATCAGGGCACTATAGTGATGTAACGCAAGGTAAAGGTTGGAGCCTGATAAGGCTCGCCTTGTAAGACTTCCCGATCAAGGCCTGATTACAGCCTGGCCAGGTATAATTATAAAGGCATAATGGTGCCATAATAATGATGCCTTATAAGGCGTGCCTTATCGGGCCCCAACCTCTCCCTTACGTTACATCCTGATCAGGCCCTTATTGAACTCTTCTCATTAGTTTCGAATTCAGGCTTCATAGCAATGCCCTTATAGTAACCTTAATAGGGGCATAGTCATGCCATAATAATGACGCCTTATAAGGCGTGCCTTATCGCGGCCACATCAACGCTTTTATCATGAAAAAAAATTTATTTATTAAATAACTTATTTATTCATATATCCATATCTCATTGAACATCATTCCACCATACTGCATATTTCACAACACTGCACTGCAAAAACAAGTGTTTTATAGTAAAACACTTTCTGTCCCCAGTTTTAAAACATATTTTAGCGTTTTGAATTTTAACCTATCTTTTAAATGGTAAAACACTTTAAAAGTTTTACCAATGTGTTTTAAGATAAAACACAAAACGTGCTCAAAACACTTACAAAACACATAGTTTTTGCAGTGTGCCTATGAAAAATCCCATATGTCCTTAATTTACTGTGAAAAGTCGCCGCTACTGAGACTTGAACACTCGACCCCTGCCTTCCGATGCCTGCCACCTTAACCACTACGGAACCTGTACATTTTCAGAAGTAAAATTATATAAGGCCCCCATATGGGATCATAATGTATTTAAAAAAATTGAAGTTAATAATGCCCACATTGTGTGGCTGAATTAAGATATGCCTTCTTTGCATTAACTATGCAAAATCACAAATAATTAATATAACACAGTTTTGTTTCCGTCAAAATATTTTAATTTTGAATAATATATATAAAACATATAATATGTTTAACTTAAGTTATACAAAATATACATATATAATAATATTGACATAAATAGAGTTGAATGCACTTTTCTAATTAAGCTAATAGGTGACCAAATAAGGCGGATAATTTAAATGCATATTAAATAATAGAAGTAAAATGAATTAATTAATATATTAATTAACACTAAAAATGTCTTAATTGCACTTATTATTAAATAGTTTTCCTGAATAATCATTCCTTGAATTTTCATAATTTATTGTAAATGATGCGTGCCCTAATTACATGCAACGCCCCTATGATGCCTCATTATTTATTCTTTTCAGACCCAAACGATTGCAGTATAATACGGCCCTTGTAGGGCGATTAACTCAAGTGCCTGAAAATGCAATAGTAGGGCAACATAATGAGAGCCTTATAAGGCGTGCCTTCATTTTGCATCATTATTGCAAATAGGGCGTGCCTTAATTCAGCCACATGATGTCCCTATGAGGCACAATTAGTTATTTTTTTCAGGCCTAAATGATGTCAGCATAATAAGGCCCTTGTAGGGTTATTAACTGGAGAGCCTGATAATGTATTGGTGGGGAAACATAATGAGAGCCTTATAACAATTTTTTATCGAATCATAGTAATTACTACGGTTCGATAAAAAAATTGTTACTTTTACAGCTAAATTGATTTTGGTTCAGTTTCAGTTTAGTTAGAGTCTGACGGTAGCTTAGGATACATATTGAGATATATTATATTTTGTAAAGTGTGTTTCCAATAAAAATACAAAAAATGACAACAAGTTAAAAAACTGTGTTTATGTATTGAATATTAAATCAATTGTATATCAGTTGTATCAATTGTATTAAATCAATTGTATGAGGCGTACGAAATAAAAAATCTGTTTATAATAATGAATTTACTAACTGTGTAAAAATAACAAAATGTTACATACAATTTCGCAACTTCCTTTCGGTACGTTTAAATAATAACATGTTTCACCAATTTAATCTTATCTTGTATGTAGACGCATAAATTGTATTTATCTTAATCAAGTGTAGGAAGGTAAAATGCTTGTCATTTTAATCAGTGTTAATATGCAAAATTCAAAAAATTAAATTCATATTATAGAATTTCTTAAATCGTCTTCAAAAGAAAATATCCGTGATGCAAAACTCTCAAACTTCGAAAATTTACAAAATTTTATTTTCATAACAATCTGCGTTAAATGTTACAACTTAATATTTATTTTGAATAATCTGATGTTGGATCAAAAGAAACAAAACCTTCATATTTCCGTGACATTTTTGGTTGATTGACTGTGAAACAGATCTTATATCTAGCTAGGTACTTGAAATCTTAAAAAGCCTCGCATTCCGATAAAGACATAACACAAATAATGTGTACATTTAAGTATCCTATTTTATCGTCTAAGCGTTTTATTATATTATTTTATCGTCAGACTGGATATCGTTTGCCTTCTTTCTGAAAGAAATATTTGTTTTAGGACCAAATTTTATCTGCACATACAATGTAAATACAATGGTGTAAAGTTAAAACCGTTTTAATTACATATTTCGAAACAACAAAAAATTAATAGTTTATTGGATAATTTTTGAATAATAATTGGATAATAATAAGAGCAAATTATTATTGGACCAAGTTTCCAGTTACAACTAATAATAACGCGTGACATTAATAATGCGCATTGATTCAGATAATTTGTGCCATGAAAAATCCTAATTTATATTAAAATTAATTGGAATTTCCAATTTAGAGGCGTAACTATAACTGTGTTTATGAACATTTCAGACTTTAAAATACACTGCAAGCTCTCAAAGTAAAATGGCTATGTAATAAAATTTCGTTGTAAAAATTAAAACATAGGTTTCGTCTAATCACCAGCCACGTCCCAGTTCCTTCCCATAAGATAATACAAATACATTTTTTTAATTAAAATTCCGTCCTCGTCAAGTGAACGCACGGCGCGAGTAAACACAGATTAACCAAAGTCATCTCAGTATTCCAGACGTGTTATTGAATGTCAAAATGATTAAAACGCTAATCATCGTCTTTTTTAAATTGCTCGGAAAAGAACTGGAGTGGTCATTGCAGTTTCTCCCGAATGTTTTCAGCCAAAATTGTGGAAAATCAGCGACTTGTCTTCGTGGTTTCACGTTCGTCTCACGGAATCTTTTTGACGGATTATCGATTTAACCGATTGCCGGTTAAATTAGTCTGGCTACGTTAGTCACGTCAGTAAATGCATAATCTTATCTGATAACTGGATGTATAACGGGGAGTTGCTTTTTATTATAAATGAAAAAGAATATTTATAATAATTTTTATGCTCAATATGTCGGGCGACATACGTATCATAATCTTACTATAAACAGTGTCCACTCGAAAACACTTCCGCATCATATGGAGACAAGAGAGTGATTGTATCGACCAAGCATTTTTGGTCACCCACTTTTGAAACAGTCTATTCATCGGGCCCTCTTAAAATTTTTCAGTTACATCCAAGATTCTGTTAATGTTGTTTTTAAGAGTGTGAAAATAATTATTTCATATTAAACGTTCCCGCCCTGACGGACTTTCCACTCCCTCGTATAGAAAAATATCGTATACATCACGGGAGGAATTTTGATTTCTCACTCGTTTCTTGCAGAACTCGGTTTCGCATCGTTCTCATTGTTAGGAAATCCGAAATCCCCTCCCTAGCGGCGTAATGTATTATTAAAGTGGCCGTTAATTTAGCAAAGTGAAAATATGATTGATCTCACTCGAAGAGAAAAATCGACTGATTATCAGTTGACGACATGTTAACGAATGATTCCTTAACGTACATCGGACGATCCAATGTGCGCACCGGATAATCCGGTGCGCGTCAAGGAATCTTCCGATTCTCGTCAACTGAAAATCGGTTGCGCACACGTTAACCTTTATTCCGATGTCCGCGCAGCGTTTTATCCGTTGAGGTTAAGGGATAAACAGTATACTTTTATCCGGTTTTCCTTAAAATGTATTCATAAGATAAAATAGTGAACTTCAACTGATTATCGCTTAACATATTAACTGATAATCAGTTACACCCTTTGTAACTGATAATCAGTGCACCCTCTATAATGGATTAAAATATGAAAAAAATGAAGAGGTTTTATATTTATATTTTATATTCCTATCTTCTTATAAACAATAAATGTCACCTGTCATGGGGTATAACAATTTTGTGAATATGATACTACATTAGTTGTTCAACATTAATATTATGTAACGTAAAACAATTCCAGAAAGGTTATATTTTATTTTCTGACTGGGCATCCAACAAAAGCAATATAATAGTTCCTACTGAAAAAACAATTTGTAAGTAAATTTGTATATAAAAAATTACATGCAATTTTATGCCGCAATTTGGCATCTAAGAAATTATGTAAAATCTTGAATAAGATTTTACATAATCTTATTCATTTATAATTTCTGAGATGCCAAATTGTTTCATTTTTATGTAAATTTTATATCAAATAGTACATAAAATTGTTTCAGTAGGGGTCCCAACGTTGTTCGAAAGAACCATAGAATTTTCGAAAGAGGCCATAATTTTAAGCCAAAAATGACAACTTAAGTCAAACTTGTCAGGTCTTGCAATGTCAAAACAGAAATGGTATTAAGGTCTGAATTCTGTGACTCAAAACCTTGATGGAAACATAAATTCAGGGCGAAATTACTGATCATGTCACAGATAGGATCGTTTTTATCTAAATGTAGAAAAACCCTATATTATTTAAATGTAAAACTTCAACTGCTTGGTGGCACCTGCTAGTGTCATTATTTGGTTTTAGTTTTTCAGACCGCTTCATTTTTTCATATTTTAAACCACTATAGAGGATGAGATCAATCAAATTTTCAGTTTGCCAAATTAACGGCCACCCTAAAATCTACCTATTTTACAATTTCCGATCCGATTCCACGCCAGTTTTTTTGTACCTAATGTTTTATTGTAATTAAAAATCTTGGATACAACAAACTGGTTTCTATTAAAGTAGTTCGGTAATTAATCATTACGCTTAAGGGGGAATATACATAAAGAAACGGATTCAGCAACATTTGGAGAACACTTCACTATATTGAAACTTTGATTTTTTTCATAAATAATAAAATATAATTTCATTGAAACAACTTTTTTAGAAGAAATTTGCGGTTGCCAAGATATCTCATCGGTTTTCTAATAAATATAGAAAATTCAAACTGGATAGTGCTCAGGGAAGATACATTTCCCAGGCAGAAAAGTATGAACGGCCCAGTACTGGGCCAGTACAGGCAGCGGTACGCCGACTGTCGTCTAACTACTGGCATGAAACGCGGCGGGACTCTGTGCCAGTACCAGGCGCCGACGGTTATCTGCGCCAGTACTGCGCCAGTACTTGCCGCCGCGACTATTCGTATTAGCAGCTGTTAATTTGCTTGTGGCTGCAATTTAACATTTTAAACGGTGGGGATGTGGCCTTTTCATTCAATAATATGGAATGAACTATATGGTACTATTTGTCGTAAGTGTGAGATAATAGGTTATGTTTGCAAAAACGAGTAAATTCCAAAAGCACACATTTTTTAACTCATGGATGTAAAAGTAATTATAAAACAAATATTTACTAATTTGCCTAATTCTGCAAGGTTAGGCGTCTCAATTAACACACATGTCTTATAACAGCTATATAAATGCTCTAGCCTTTTTAATGACGTTTTGAAGTTAAAAAACGGACTCGAAAGTTTTAATTACGATGTTTTTTCTCATGAGATGTTTGTACACAGATATTTATATGTATAAACACCTATGTTCACTACTATATGCTAATGAAATATAATTATTAATATACTAATTTTGAGCTACGTATTGCATTTTTATAATTATTTAAAAATTATTTAATTTTGTAAACTAAACGTATTTGAAGCTGGAATTATATATGTTAATTAATTAACATGTAATTTAAGTTAAAGAATAAATAAATCAATGTATATATTTAAAAAGTATTCTTTAATTATTCAGATATTTTTCAGGTTATAATACTGGCCTCCATCTTTTGCTAGCAAGAGATTAATAGTCATTTGGCAGTATCGGGCCGCGACTGGCACAGTACCGACCGCCGACCGTCGTAAGCCAGTACTGCGACAGCGCTGGGCCGTTCATTGACGCCTGGCAAGCTACCGACTTTTCCGCCTGGGGATCGTAGGGCCCAACGTTGTTGCTGATGGTTGATATTTGTGCTGACCCAGTACTGGGCCCAGCGTTGGGTAACAGCAGGCCCACGGTCGGCCCAGAGGTTTTCTTGTGGCTAAGGAACGGCACCGATTGTTAGCCAAACGTCGGCCCAGCAGTGGACCTCGACCGACCCACCGGCGACATTTTCAGTAGGCTAACCAACGGCACTGACCGTGGGCGTCGTATTGGGCACAGCCGCCAACGTCGGGCCGGGCCCGACCGCCGACATCGTGCCGGGCCCCATTATAACGTCGTTCAGAGCCAGGAGACCTTAAAACGCGTGCATCTTCCATTGATAAACAAGAGAGCTCCGAGCGTTTCACCGAGG
>JABFPB010001238.1:0-26826 GCA_022817645.1 Ceratoteleas bidentatus | reverse complement strand
ATCATTGAAATAAAGCTGTGCTATTGATTTTAATTTTTCCTTTATACATTTTCATAAGTTAAAAGTTCTAGAGAATTATGTGTTCTCCATATGGGGAACATATTGGGAATATATTGGGAATATATTCCCAATATATTCCCAATAAATATATATATTTCCAATATATTTCAATATATTTCCAGTACATTTACAATATATTCCTAATATATTCCTAATATATTAAACAAATATTTTCTAAGTCGAAAAAATAAATAAATATTTATTAAAAAATATTTGCTTCATTAGTGTAAAATGCCAAAAATTAAAAATGTTTGCACTCCAAATATCGGACACTACAATCTGACATTCAGACGTGGAAAATGCTGTTGTTTTTGCAGAGAAATTCCACGAAATGCTCTCTGACATTGCAATACATTTTAATTGTATCGAAAATTGCGGCGCAGTTGCAAATTGTTGTTGTTTCGATTGGCGAATGACACTTACAAATCGTCGGATGCGATGAAACGAGATTACGGGATGACATTATATTGAAGCGCAAATGTTTGCGCAAACAAAATTTGTGGCCGCCGAGTTAATGCAATGCAATTGTGCAATGACAAAAGTGTTCGATCGGCGAAGTAGGTCATCGGGTTAATAGCGCGCGAAATTGGCACTGTTCTAAGATTTAAAATTGATACACTCGGAGCTAATCTGCCTGTGATATTCCGTTTCCGAGAGCTGATTTATGTAAAGACATAATCCCATTGCCGGCGTGGAAAACGCGATTATTCCCGGTACCTTGGTTGTATGCACACTTCATTAATAAACCGTTTTTCGTTGGAAGATTACGCTACGATTATTATGCGATCGCGGGAGAGATTTTGGGGGAGAGTGAATCGCGGTTGCCCCGTTATATTTCATTTTTGTAAGAAACAGCAGCGCTTTATAAGGGGAATCGCACTTTCGCAAGTTGCGTGAAACGGATTATAGGAAGTATAAAAATACGTCCTTTATTTTCAATGCTTATCGAACGGTGCATAATTTTTTATGGCGACTGTTCTTTCCGTGCAATTGTGCCGTAAAAAATGATTTAAATTTACACCGCGAGTATGCCACTCGCGGCATACAGATACACTTCGAAAGATACAAATTGAATTTTTAGCAGAACGCAGAACATGTTTGGATGGTGTCTGATACATTGAAGACAATGTACACTTACAGTGATAATTAAAGTTTTCATATTGAGCTGCAAAATCCTGTCCTACAAATGTCATTTTACACTGAAAGTGTGATCAGAGAAATTCTGCAAAAAATTGAAGAAATTCGGCAAAAATTCCATTTATGATTATCCCATCCGAAAACTTCATATTCCTAATATTTTTGTTTCTTAACCTAAACCTTCCCCCGATGTTCGCAAATTAATTTGGCTTGTTGCTCACCGCCGTTCGAATACGAAAACCCGACCCAATTAGCAGTTTTTCGCGCAACATCTGCGCATTAGTTGGCCCATATTATTGTAATACTACGGTGCTATGTCCTCCGAGTATGACGACGCAAATTCCCTTCCGTTTTGCGAATTACTCGAATAAATAGAATGTTTCCGCGGATGGTATTACCCGCGGACCCTTGTGAACGGAATAATTATTCCATCTTGGCGCAAAACAGCCAACGCAGCCGACCCGATAAACAACGAATAACATTCGACGCACCGAAAGGAGTGTGAATTTATTTTCACATTAGCGACCTTTCGTCTTCGCATGCTTTATGGTTGAACTAATAAATCTGGAAAACGAAACGACCCGTTCCACTTGTATGTTTCGATGGAAATGTAAACGCTGTTTCGACCAAAATTTCAGCTATAATTCAGAATTATTCCTTGAATCTCGAAAATATGTTTTAATTAGATTTCGGGAAGAAATCTTCTGGCTAAAAACATTATGAAGTGTTGAGAGTTTGAAATTTCAACAATATAACATAATTTTGATTTAACAAAATAACATAATAATGATTCACTTTTTATGATCCAGAATACTTTCATATTTGTTCTTGAGAAAAATAATAATTAAAACTGAACCGTGGTATCTTCTTAGTAACACCATATTCCTAAAATATCAGCCAGTTACGTTTATAATTAAGTAAAAAAGTAACCTTACAGTCCCTTTAATGCAGAGTTTGGTGGACAAAAATAAACGTTAACAAAAAGTAGGGCAAACCGTAGCATAAAAATGTTTAAGAAGGTTCGCAAAACAAGTAGTATTTGATAAATTAAACTTTAATTTACATAATTTTTACTCCTGGATATTATTAAATTTTCAGTTTTTACGTACAATATAAATTATACGTATTTGTATTTGATAAATGAAATTGTAAATAATGTTTTTGTATTGTTTTTATAGTAGTATCCGATAATAATCAGATAGTTTTAAATAATTACTGATATAATCTACATTCGATATCTGTTATCTTCTTTATAAATACATTCAACCCGAAAACAATGATCAGTCATAGGATACTATGCCCCAAGAGAGTGACATACAGTTTCCTCGCCTTATTGCCTTATTCCTATTATTGTGATCACAACTCACGTTTTATACTATAAAACCGCACCGTGTCAAACCTCGTCTCCGTCCATTCAATTTCTACTAGAACCGTCAAGAAGGTCACTTTTAGGCAGATAACACAAACTATCGTCTGCATTGCGGACTAATAATTTTATTTTTCGCCTTCACTGCAAAAAGAGGTATTTAATTTTGAAACGTGTAGGTATAAACATAAAAAGTGTTTTATAAAGAAATATATAAGATGTTTTCTTTGGTTCATATAAGATGAGACTGAGCTTAAAGTAGATTTTTTCGCAAGGGGTGCACCTTTTCAAATTCTCAGTAAAATCCGAAATGTGGGATAATACTTTCGGAGTCATAGGGATGCCTAATTGGAAGTAGCTGTTCCTGAAATCCTCGATCACATTCTTGATCGGGCTTGTGACCAAAGCATTTTTTCACTACAAGTTAGAACTTGTCGAAAGTTTGTACCTCATGAATCCGATAGTACATGCTGTATTTTTCCATGTTCCATATTTTTGTGAGTAAAGAATCTGTTCACAATGATTTTACAAGTTTGTGGAAGAAGTATATTGTTTTGCATAACTACCAGGACTATTCAGACAGACTGCATCGTGATCTTTCTGAAGACAACAGCCAGAACTCTCTTTAAAATAATTCCAAAATATTAGTCTTACAATAAAAGTTAAATAATATGCAATAATAAAACAATTGTATGCTGTCATGTATAGGTTGTACTCTGCCTAGTAACTCAAAACAGTTAAATCGAGTTTATTCTGGAATCCCTCTACTGATTATTTTCATGTTTGGCCTAAGTGACTTGAAATACATTAGAGAAACGCTTTTCGAAAAGATCCGAGATGTGCACGTACTTTTGGGTCAAACTTAATCGAAGCCCGCCGTGTAATAATGTGGAAAATATGTCCCTTTATCACGGATTTTACGGTTGTCTGGAGCGTGAATGTGCCGGAAGTTCGCGTAGTCGTGTCATCAGCCAAACGAATTGGGACGTTTGATGTCCGATTTCTGCGCCGAATTCGGTCGCGGTGACTTGGTTGATATACTGGACTGCGCCGGTGTCTAGTAGGATTCTTTTGGCAACATTTTCCACTTTTAACTCGATATGTGGTCGTGGGTCGAATGTAATTATTGGCGCGTCGGTCGGGTTGCCTCGTACGGGGGCCGGGCGTATTGGCTGGTCCCGGCCCGCGGCACGTTTCCCGCGGGTGGGTGGCAATCGCGGGTAAGGACTCCGTCTTTAACGCATTGCGAGCAGAGTTTTCTAAGGGCATTTCTGCATTGGAGGTGGGTATGTTCGCGCTGCTTGTACCGTCAGCAGTGTTCATCGCGGTTGTATAGTTGCACGACGGTAACTGGCTGGGGTTTATTGGCGATTGTGCTGGCCGCTACGTGTCCCTCCTTATTCCGTTTTTCGACGATTGCTTCATACTCGCTGGCAAGTTTTTTTAAAACTGACCGCTGTGAACTCGGGGACAAGTAGGTGTTTATAACAGCTAATTGCTAAAAGTTCGTTTCTCGTTTTCAGCCGCCCCCACTCAGCCTCTTTCTTCTGGGAATGTCGGAAGGAGGGCACGTATGTAGGGAGCTTTATGGAAGTACTTCCTTGGAGTTCGGGAATGCATGGACAGTAGAGCGAACGAGAGTAATGTCAAGAGTGTAGTCGAGTGTTTTTTTGAGAATACACGAGTGTATGTGGTTGTGTTCTTCATTGAAAACGAGATTCAGTAAAATTCCGAGAATCAGTAAAATATTATCGCCGGAAACTGGAGCCAGAACTTACAGAAAGTGTTGTGATTTCACAGAAAATATTCTTTAAAACATTGAGCTAAACAAATGACAACTATTTAACCTCTAAAATTAACCGGGTCAAATAAAGTAATTCAAATGTATGAAAAACCGTGATATCGGTTCAATTTTTCTAACCTCAAATGACCGAAAATTGTTTTTTTTTTTTTTTAATACATCTAAACACATTTTTAGTCTAATAAATGTGAATGCAATTCTTCTGAAATTTCATAAAGCGTTGTACATTCACTGAATTACTGATTTAAATCTGTAAATGTACAACTTTTCTGTAATTTTACAATTTTTCTGTAAAATTACAGAATTAGGTCTGTAAAAGTACAACTGTTCTGTAAAAATACAATTCGATTATAATATTCCGGCTATAGTGCCGTAATTTTACAGAACATATTTTCAGTGTTTATTAACTGGCTAGCAGGAGAAGAACTAAGCGATGGTGAACGAAGAAGTCTAGGAGAGTGATTTTAATCAGATAATGATCTCTGAATAAAAACTTGTGAAAGTGGTTTTTAAACTATCCATGAGAGTCCAAGTGACATTTAAGGGTCTTTGAGTGAACGATTGTATACATAGATCAATGAAGAAATAAATATAAATTATTACTTTGTCTACTTCTATTTTTTATTTTCTCAAAAAACATTTGCAAGTGAGGAAACGTTTTTGCGAGTTGCGAATTGATTTCTGCGGTGGACTGAGACCTTCCGAAGGTCTTCCAGTTGCCTCTGGTCGATGTCCCTGGTACCGTCCTTCATATGAGCTGTTAACTAATTTTCTGATATCGCTAATTTTGTCCTCGGTTATTGCAAACGTGTGCTATAAGCGATTAATCGACTCCGCGGGTCGCGGCTTGTTTTCCGTGATGATTTTAGACCTTTCGAAGTTTCTCCAATTGCCTTCGGTCGAATCCCCTGGTTCCGGCCTTCACATCTGTCAAACAATTTTCTGATATCGTTGCAAACGTGTGCTATAAGCGAGAAAATGTTTCCGCCGGTTGCGGTTTGGTTTCGGTGTTGGTTTTAGCCCTCCCGAAGGTCCTCCAATTACCTCCCGTCGATGCTCCTGGTAATGGCTTTCATACGAGCTGTCAAAAATGTGTCTCATATATTTAATTTTGATCTCGCTTATTGCAAACGTGTGCTATAAGCGAGAAAACGTTTCTGCGGGTGGCCGCTTGGTTTCCGCGGTTGTTTTAAACCTCCCGAAGGTCCTCCAATTGCCTCCGGTCGCTTCCCCTGGTACCGGTCTCCGCACCAACTGTTAAAAAATTTTCTGAAAACTGCTGTGAATGATTAACGTCCCAGTGGGAAATTGCCAGAGTACCAAATTGCCCTTGCTGAGTCAGTACTGGAATGATAACGCGACGCCAAAGTGGCAGTGTTGTCAGTATTACACTCTAAAAAATACTCTGGTTGCGATAAGAATACAGTCTTTTATATCCTAGTTGTATCTCGATAAGAAGAATCCGGTAACCGTAAGTGGATAGAAGTTCATGGCCAGTCGAAAACCATAACCTAACAATATCAAAATTGATGAAAACGTCGGTTTGAGAATCTGTCCACTTACGGTTACCGGATTCCTCTCATACATATTTTGAATGGATATTCCACTTATAGTTACCGGGTTCCATTCTCGGTGAGACAACATTTTTTCGAGTGTAGGCCAGTATTAGAATGGGGTTACTTTTACTCGAAACTTCATTATCAGTTTTGTCACGTTAATCGTTCACATGTCAAAATATTTTTCATTAATTTAACATAACTGTGAATCATTAAAATGCTACTTCAAAGTATTGAAAAATTGTCAAAGGAAAGAAAATTCTTATGCTTTCTTTTGTTCCTTTAACGTAACCCAAGTTATTTATTATGTACACATGTAATTATTATTAAGATTTTAACTTGTCCTATCTTTCCATGAGACTACCTAGCCATGTCCAACACTAGACATAAACTATGTATGATGTTCAGGTCTGAGAAGCAGTGTTTGACGCTGAAGAATGACAAATTATCTCGAATATAGAGCGTTTGCAAGCAACCGTCAGGGCTCGCTCTCTAGCTCTCTAACTCTCTCTCTCTGTAATTGTGAAGTTTCGCGGATTCAGCTCGGCGAGTACCACTCAATTTATCTTGCATTGTTACGTGTGCCTTATATTTGTCGTAAAACTGTAACTTTCGAATAGCAGATGCTTGTCTGCTGCGTGGTGCCTATAAGAAACGATCAAGCCAAATATTCGATTTACGTGACAGATAAAAGCTTATTGTAATCTTTATACTCCTAAACATTATTGCCCCTGTCTTAACAACGTTGATCGGTATAATTGATTTATGATCTAAATATGCATTTTCGATGATCCAGAGATAGAGTATTAATTTGACATACATCTAATATATGTATAATATACGAATATTATATGTATATATCTATTTTATGTACGAATATCCATCTAATATGCGTATAATATACATCTTGTTCTATCGGGGTCATTTGTATAATATAACGATTACTCATTTGAAATCCAATTAAATGATCATCGAATATTTCTCACGGATATAAGAAGTCTAAATAATATAATAATGTAGTTATTATTGTCAAATTTTAAACTGACAAAATAACAGTGATATATGTACATTGAGAAAAAATTAAACCTTCAACTTCCGGAATGTCATGTCGATTTATCCTGAGACTTACAGCAGTGCGAAACACTGCTTTATGCTTTATGAAAGGACCTAGCCGAATTACCAGTCAGTTTGTGCGTCAGTCACAACGCAATTCGAAAAAAAATATTTTCGAGAATAACTTTGAGCACACAATCCTTAATTTTATGAATGTATTCTTCATTTACTTCTTCTTTACTATTTCTATAATTGGTAGTATATTAGTTCATAGTAGCAGTACTCTATTACATAATAGATTTCTAGAAAATTAATTCTTGATTTTCTAATTTGAAAATCAATTCTGAAACATGAACTAAACTTAAAACATGATCTAAAGAACTGTTTGTTTGAAAAAAAATTAGAACAGAAGATGATTAATCTAATTAGAATTATGCAATTTTGTCCACAATCTTTCAAAATCGCTATGGATTATAAGAGAGAATATTACGAGAAATGTGGAAATAGATATTCAGTAGTTTATTGTTTATTTGGTATATAAATGGAAATAGTATCTATTGCTCTCTAAGTTGATTTTCTCTATTTTGTATATGGATCTTTATATTTGTTACACATGCAACAGAATTGTTGTTTCTTTGCAATAAAATGAATTTTTAATTAATTGATTGATATACATCAGCGAAACTCAAAGTTGTTGTCTCATAGTTGTCAACATTTCTCGGTTAATAAACTGGTCAATTCGTGTTGCAATCATAGTTTTAATTAAAATCATAAGTCGAACGGTTCTAATTCAAACAGGCCATGATAAACCATATTCTGACCTCAGTTTCATTCGATAAACTCAGCTCTGCCGCAGCCAAACTACCAAGCCAAATCATGTTAGCACTTACAAAGCAGTTTTTGCATAGCTCACTCAAGCTGCAATGGATTAAAAATGTTCTCGGTGTAATAAACAACTTTAAACGGTTAAATCACTTCTCTAAAAAAATGTTAATCTCTTTCACTTGATTTACTAGTTCGCTGCAACATCAAAGACTCGAAATTTGGCTCGATCAAGGTTTTCTTCCGGCACACGAGAAGGTCAAGAAAATTCTCTATATTCGATGGATCCACAATGGAAATGTTTTTATGTCAAAAATTATATAGCAAATATTGTTATGAGTATAATCGATGTTGCTTGTTCTAACCGTTTTTATTTTACGTCACATCCTTTGAGTTGGTCAGCTTTTTGTACCTTGATATATAAATATATGCGTGTGTGTCGATAGATATATTTATATATATGCAGCAGAATATAAAATGCATCGTACGCAGAATGTGTATCCGTGTACCCAAGTAGAAATTTACTTAAAAAAAAAACGTTAGAAACTAGAAAGCTTTATTAGTTTCACGCTAGAAACTCTCAATAAAAACTTGCAAGAATATCGTGAAAAAGTCTAGACTAAAAAAACTTGCGATATTCTGGCAAGTTTCTAGCGAAAAAATCTAGACACGGTCTCGTCAAACAATGTTGTAGGTTAGAAAACACAAGTTATTCGCAAGAAAATCGAAAGTTTTTCTAGACTAGATAAATGAAAGTTAAACTCATCCAGTTCCTTGCAAGTAATTCGTAAGTTTTTCTAGTGTAGAGAAACTTACGAAAAACTAGCGAGTTTCTAACCTCAACTTACGAAAAACTAGCGAAATTTCTACTTGGGTATAACTTATGTGTCCAATAATTTGCGATAACGTTGGTTTTCAAAATAATGTTTTTCCGTGTCAGGCATACGACACAAAACCGCACGTGTTATATAGTGCTCTCCGATTTTTGGCGTCGCGATGTCTCTCCACCCCCTACAGTTGGCACACAGAGAAAACTAGATTGCGCTATCGGGGTAGCGAAATCTCAATATGGTGAAGTTTCACCATTTAAATAGCGAAACCCGCTATCACGATGGTGAACTGTTGACAGCTGGCCCGTTACATATATCGGTTCATTTTCGCAGTAAGTAAATGTTTGATTGCTTGACTTGGAAAAGCCAATTAGATTCTGTATATAGTGAAAAAGAAATGTCAGCATTATTAGAAATGACGTTTCCACGATGAATCAAATTCTTTCGATTTTTTGTGTTTACACGGAAAAAAATTTCCTGTGAGATTCATTAGATAATAAGCTGTCTATATCACAGAACTAAGAAACTGTTATTCCTACAGTACGACCATGTTGACGTTGCAAATATTTCCTGGTGGCATCACATTTCGTTCGAGCATGTAGCGTTAATCTTCCGCGGCCTGATGTTTCAAAGGCCGAGATGTACAACTGAGGTGCGCGTAGAACTCGGGTCACATTGTATCTTACGGCGAATTTATTGTTTTATTTTGCGCGCGATGACGCCTAAGTTTCGCGACCAGTCGCGCAATTCCGTTCAACTCGGCCTATGTCATTGGACATAGTCTTTTGTTTTTTCATTCCGCGGCTAGATGCGTCGCTTCATATATAGCCCATATATTTTCATTTTTACCTGAACTTTTTCGGCCACGCAAATTGCGATAAGAAAGCGTGGCCGCGCGTTCAGTTGGCGAGCGACGCATCTAGACGCGGAAGCGACGCGTCTAGCTGCGGAATAAAAATACAAAAGCCTACAACCAATCGCACGTCCGAGTTGAGAGAAATCATTCTCTTATTGTTTCAATATCAAACGTTGATCGACTTTCAGTATTTGATAGTTCTTTCTAACCTTATTATTAAATGTCTAATAAGCAAATATTGGCAGACTTGTAAACGTCACATTTCTTGTCCTGTGATATCCACAGGCCGGCTCCTGTCAAGTTGACAAACTTTTCGGAATGGTATATTAACACGATACGGCCTGTGTATTTCATCAGAAAGTTTTTTCCGTGTACACCGGTATAACCTGAAATTCGATATTTGGCAATTCTAATATTTGAAATGGTGAAAATTCACATTTATATAGCGAATTCCACTATTTTAATAGCGAAATTTCGCTATCCCAAGCTAAGCGATTTCACCATCTGAGATGGTGATATTTAAATAGTAAAAATCACTATCCAGTTTTTTCAATGCAGGCATGTCCGCGTGACCCGGTGATCAGTTAGGCTCAAATGGTTAACCAACCAGCGACACATGCAGAAGTGCCAACTGGTTGGCGAGGGAGACAATGCGCATCTAAAAATCTGAAATGAAGTCAAAGATTCTTGTAGTGGTTTCCTGTAACGCCATAGAAGAGTCAAAAGCGACTCACAGGGCCGTTACTAGAGTATATATGCCAAAATAACGAATGCGTTATTATGAGCCTCAGCGTTTCATATATGTGGCTGTAACATGTTACTCTATTGCAACAGTAAAGAAACATAAACATCACTTAAATGACATAAAGATATCGTGTCAGTTTTATGTAAAGTTGCGTAGAAGTTACAAAGGCATTATCTCATAGCATAATATAGATCACGTAAAAGGCATGAGGTAGGAGGGCGGTTCAGTAAAGCGGTTATTCGCTTTACTTCCTCATAATAACGTAGCCAGGCCATCTAGCCGATACGTGCAGAACCCTAATATTTAAAAATGAAGGAACAATATAAATTTGCGTTATTTACAAAAGCAATGCTGACTCGGGGTAAGTCGTACCGAAATCTGTAAGCTAACATTTTTCTCAACGTTGTTATACGATAATTAATTAATAAGACGCTTGATATTGAGTTAAATAATATCTTATAAATGAATTACCGATTAATACGATTGGTTTTCTTTACTAAAATGTATAATTTAGACTTTGACAGGTGGGGGTTCGTCACGTTTCTTTTATTATGGCAACCTCACGTCAAATCCGGTAGCGGGAGCCGGAATGACGGAAGGATTTACGAATGGACAATGAAACTTACAGTTCACCTATGTTGTTGTTGTTACAATGGTGGGGTGCGTTAAGCACCTACTGCATTATCCTGCAGAACCTGGGCAAGCCCTTTGTTCCCTGCATACGGTTAAGCCATATTAGTAGACGAACCATTCCCAAATCCGAGGGGGGCGGGGGGACCTACGCAGACGAAAATATATTCCTAAAATATATGTCAAAATATATCAAATATATTTCGGCAAAAAATTGTATAATTCGTATATATTTTATATATATTTATTGCATATAAGCAGTGAAATATATATAAAAATATATACACATTTATATATTATATGTATTTAAAATACAATTTATATATTTTAAATATATTGAACATATATTTTTGGGGCAAAAAGTTATATATTTACGCATATATTAAAAAAATATATTTTCGACCGAGTGGGGATGCCACACTCCTTATATGGTCAAGGATGGTAAGTCACCGTGTTAGATTACTCGCTTCCGTGGGGGGTCCTCCCCCGGAAAGGATGAAGTCTTCCTGCCCTTCTATCCCGATCAATGGTAGGGGGGTCGAAGACCACACTCCTAACCCGGTCTGGGGTATTGGGTTGCCTGGGAAGGCTTTAGAAGACCCCCGAATCCGGAGGGAGGACTCCCCTGCAGAGTCGAATAATATCCTTTAGTTTAAAAGACCTTATTGTCTCAACCTCCAGCTGACTGGATCCGCAGGAGGCGGCACGCTTCTCATTCAGGGTTACGCATCTGCAGAGAACGTGCAACGCCTCCTCCGGATCCTGTCCACACCACCTACAGGTAGGGAAGGTTGTCAGCCGGAGATTGAACTTGTGTTTGTTGAAGTTTGCGTGCCCAGTAATAACCTGGACAGCAACCCTAGCATCCTTTCTACTTAGTGATAGAAATTCAGCGTTCCACCCGGGATTTAGCGAGTCCCCCACGGCAGGCATGGCTTGTCTTCCACTGGGCGACCCCTCCCATCTCGAGCTATGTTGCTGACTTATCCATAATTGCTGCGACCCTCTGATCTGTCCCGTACTCGGGCCAGGTTGGCTTTCGGCCATTCTGCCTAATCTGGCCCCAAAATATATGTTCAATATATTTAAAATATATAAAATGTATTTTAAATACATATAATATATAAATGTATATATATTTTTATATATATTTCACTGCTTATATGCAAGATTGGCCAGCCTATATTTAACCTACTCGCTTTGTCATTGCCCTTAATGCTGGTGTGCCCCGGAACCCAATGCAGGTTGAGGCGACAGCTCTCGCCCAGTTGATTGAGTGCCATCATGCATTCATGCACGAGTGGGGACCTCACAACTGTTTTAGATAAGGCTGGAGTGCTGCCTTGCTATCCGTACAGATGTGAATATTTCCACCGTACATGTTCTCTATATCGTCCAGAATGATTTTGGTACATTTCAGTACCGCTACCACTTTCGCTTGGAAAATGTTGACGTGTGCCTTTAGTGCGTGGAATCTATTGAAGCCTCCTCTTCTATTATAGATTCCTATCCCCACTCGGTCATCCTTTTTTGCCGCATCCGTATACCACACTTCACCATTTCTGGGGCGCTGGTTCCGGCCATATTGCTAGTCAGTACTTTCCGTAATACAAATCCGATATTTCCTATTGTAACGGTTCGTTTCTTCCCCGGCTGCTCTGCAACGAACCGTTCTTGGATTCCTTTTGGGAATTTAGAGAATTCCTCAGAGTCCTATTGCTCATGCATTGACCTAGGTAGAGTCATCACTGGATTCCATTTTTATCCCTACGGAGTACCCAATAATTGGTTCGCTGACAAGCATTGGATACGACTTGGTGCCTATAGCGGCAAAGAAAATAGATGATTTCGGCTGAATATGAATTTCCACAAATGCCCCTGTAAATCGGCAACGTGCCAAGGAGAATGGCTACTATCAATTTGGGAGTAACAATAAATGCCTATAAAGGCGAAGAAGTACTGATAATTTGTCCGAAGAGAGCATTTGAACTTATGCCTCTGAATATTGGCAAAGAGCCAAGGAAATCACGAAGTTTACTTTTGTAATAGTAATAGCAGCCTATTGAGGCAAGAAGAACGAATAATTGTGCCGCAGAAATTGGCTAATATATATTTTATATTTATAAAGATTGCCTACAGGAACAAAGAAAGCGAATAGCTCATGCCAAAAGAACATGAGAATTCGTGCTCCAGAAGATAGGCAATCTGTCAAAGAGTTTGATTAAATATTTTATAACAATAAAGGTAGCCTCTAGGGACAACAAAAGCGAATAGTTCATGCAAACGAAACATGAGATATTGTGCCCCTGAAGATAGGCAATGCGCCGCAGAATTTAACAAATTGAAATTTTATAACAATAAATGTTGTCTATAGGGAAAACAAAAGCGAATAGTTCATGAAAACGAAACATGAGAAATTATACCCCTGAAGATAGACAATGTGTCGAAGAATTTGGCAAAACTTTCAAAAATTCAATTAATATTTATTCTGAAAATCTACTTAATAGTTTTGACCTCATGGGGACGCATCCCAGGGGACTGACACCAATTCGGTCGCAATTTAAATTTTCCGCCAACCTACTTGGTGGGGACGCATCCCAGGGGACTGTCATCACTTTAGTTGGGCTACCGGAGCTCTATGCCCCCTTCTCCTAACCACGGCAAGATTTACTCTGCTTGGTGGGGACACATCCCAGGAGACTGACACTACTTCAGAGGGGAGGATTAAAGAGAGGAGGGGGTAACTAGAAGGAGTATTCTGGGCGCTTTGACTAAGCCATTATCTGACCTATCTAGGCTATCTTCGAATTCAATAGGTTATAGTTACCGATCTCCTATGGCTGCTGGGCCCTGGTCCACTTCCATAGTCGCTCCACTTGGTCGTAGACAAAAAGTAGTATAGATTTTTTTAGTTTGGAGTCTAAGTGGACGCCAAGGTATTTCACCTTCTTGACCTCCCCTAGCTCGTTTCCATTTATTATTATAGGTCTGTATGCCTCAACCTTATATTTTCTAGTAAAGGTAATCAGTTCCGTTTTGCCCGCGTAAACTGTAAGACCGGTGGAAACACACTATCTTTCCACCACTCGGACAGCCTCCTGTATTAGCTCTCTCAGAGAGTCTAAGAAAGGACCGCGTACCATTATAAGCAGATCGTCGGCATAGCCTACCACGGCATATCCTTCCCTTCTCAGAGCCTCTAGAAGAGAGTCAACCACCAAAAGCCACAGTAGTGGTGAGAGGACTCCCCCCTGTGGGCATCCTTCATTGACTTCAACTTCCACTTTTGTGTTACCTCTTTCCGTCCTGAGTCTGCGTCGACTCAGGGTGGATCTGATCCAGTCAGTCACGAGAGCGTCAACTCCCCTACCGCTGGCTTCAGTGCAGATAATCTCCATATTGGTGCGATTGAAGGCACCTTCAATGTCCAATAGTAGTCCAACTACATATCCGCCTTGATCTAGTTGTTCCTCTATAAACGACACAGCGTGGTGCAGGGCAGAGTCGGTGGAATACCCCTTCCTATACGCATGCTGGCTCGGCGACAGAGGAGACCTACTGTCTATGTATTCCATTAAGTAATTCTGAACAATTCGCTTTAACGTCTTTAACAGAAAAGACGTGAGTCGTTGACGAGTGTCCCACTCACAACGCACCCCGGAAAGTTAGTCATCAACATTTCCGTCAGAGTCTCCTCATCAATGGTGGTACATCTACCATCCCCCAGTTCGAGTGCTCCGACCCACGCTTCGGGGTTGGAAGCAAGGACTTTGCTAAGCCTTGCAGCCTCGCTCCCTGCTTCCACCTTTTCACAGAATCCTTTCCAGCTGTCCTCTCTGGCTTGTCTCACCTCACTCCTAAAGCCATCTCTGAGAGTTCTCCATTCATTGAACGCGGATTCTCTTCCGGTCCTCTTTGCTTTCTTATAAGCCTGCTTCACTCTGGCCTGGTACCGGGCCAAAGATTCGCTCCACCATGGCACCTTTGCTCGTCTGGAGACGTCAGTCGTTCTGCTGTTCCTCTCGTACGCTCCGACTATCATCCTCTCCAGAAGCAGGGTGGCCTCTTCAACTTCCGAAGCTGTACTTATACGGTGGGGAAAATTCCTCACTTCGTTTTCCAGCTCCATTCTGTATCCGGGCCAATCCGTACTCCGGGAGAGGTTGACAGCCCTTGGAGCTCTGCCTAAGGAACAGCTGAGACTGAAAACAATGGTAGCATGATCCGACAGTGAGGGTTCGTCAGACACCCTTCATCCCGTTATGAAATGGCTGATGTCAAAGCTAACCAATATAAGGTCAAGTACCTCACCTCTTATTGTATTCCTGAATGTCGGTTCATTACCAACGTTAGCGACTTCGCAGGCGAACAATGCAGACCCTCGGTCTTTCGTCGGTTTGGCCGACCACAACTCAATTTCCCGCGCCGGCCCCTCTGACTTGTTCGGTGTTACCCAACCCACTAGCATGTACAGCCCTGTCCTGTCCGTCCGTCTATTTGTGTTCGTCTGCATTGACCATACCCCCATCCCCCCGATTTATTTGGTTGTCTTTGTCATCCATGTTGTTCCCACGAGTAGCTAGGGAAGGTCAGTCCACCCGAGCAGAGCCTCGCATGCCCGGGTAACGCTAAGTACTATGGGAGCTCGCGAAATATCCCATAGGAACCGTTAGTAGCATAGCTCCCTCTATGCCATGCATCCCTCAGCACGGTATCTCACACCTTGGATTAGGGCGCAAGGCATCGTTCCCGGTGCCTGGGAACCGGAAGCGATGAAACTCAACGCGGTCGCTTGCGCACAACCGCGTTGGAGAATTGCTTCTTTGTCGTTTCAAGGCTCCCAGAACCCATGCGGGAACGATGCCGCACAAGGAAAATCCAAGTCCGATATTCCCCCGCAAAGGGCGTCAGTTTCGTCCATTCACATGGAGAGCCCGTTTATAGGGATCCAACATCTACACACCCATTCGTCCAGCTACTCCTGAGAGAACCCTTCGCCAAGGTCCTGCAACTCCCATCGGGGGTTTTCATTATTACTTTTTTTCGATTTTTGGGAAATTATTGTATCGCTAATGATTCTACGAATTGTGCGTGATTACATGGCAAGATCAACTCGCGATCAGAATGTCGTGCGCACATTTCCATAATTTTGTCCCTTTTCGGTGAACGCTTTTTTCCTAGAGGAAAACAAGATTGAGCGGTTCACCGGTCTTTGACGACGAAGCTGCCGTTTAACACGTGCATATTTAATTAACCGTTTATTACGGTGTTGTTTGATTCGTAGATTGCGATATTTGTAGGAAAAAGCTGTCGAACTATTACAGATCGTCACAACCCCCCACCTTAGATAGAATATATATCAGAGATGTTCTATCATAGTAGTAAGAGCTAGCAAGATTTAATTTACTTTGCATTCTTTGAATATGAACGAACATATTAGAATTTGGACGTGAATTTATAATCTTTTACTTAAAATTTATCGTTAAGTTTAACTTTTTAATTAAAAATTCTGCAATTCTTAGGTTTAATGTGAAACTCAATTATTTGAAATGATTCAATCAGCTCTGTTTATTTTCTCTGTTTTGTCATACTATTCTTTTAAATAGTATGATTGCCAAATTGCGACGTTCGATTTTTCGTCGTTAATAAAAATAAATTCTTAACCTACTATTGGTAGCTTAAGAATTTATTCCCTATTGGTAGGGAAATTTGCAATGAAAACAATTTTTTTAACATTTTTTCTTTTTTTTTATTCCATTTCTTTTTTTTTTCTTAATCATAATTTGTCAGAAAGAGTTTAATTGAAAACGAAACTTCTTAAACATGGTAATAATGACAGTATAATGTCAGAGCAGTTAATCCTCATCGATTAACGTTTCATTGCAGCTATACGTTCAGCTCTTGATAATCCACTAGCTGACATCCTAGGAGCTGGTGTAACAGGATTTTGGGTTGTTATTATTGGAGTGACAGGTGGGACACATGGATTCAACTTAGTGGCACCAGCTTTAATTGTATGCAATAATTCTCCAAGAGTTTTATTGCATGCAATAAAACTCTTTTTTTAGAGTTGTAAAAAAAATACAACTCTAAATTAGAAGCTCGCGAATGAGTACATCTAACTAATTGCCCTTTCCCTGTTATGAAAAATATTCTCTGAATATTTTTCATCATTGACACCATTTTATCTGAATAAGGAGTCAGAATTTTCAAAATAAAAGTTTTCGTTTCTGGTTTTATTTGTCGCATTACACTTGCAGCAAATAATTCTTCAAATCTCTGGCTCTCTTTCTTAGGGTCTGGATTTCTCTCTCCTCCATCAAATAACAATGTTTCATGCTCTTTTGGACAGTGTCACTAGCATAATTGAAATTTGCAATGAATTCTGCTTGCTCTTTATTGATGCTAATCCCTAGGTCACTCATTCCCTTAGTTAAAAATGCAATATTAGTTTCTCGTAACCATCGATAGAACATCCGTCCCCAAGAGGGAGTGATAATAAAACCAATTTCTTTTGCTATATCTACAGTGTAAACACCCAACATCCGACCTATTTCTGGGGAAAGCTTTTTAGTGGATGAGCTGTCTTGAGGTACCTGAGCATTAGTTGGAAGTGTTAATGTATATGAGCTAGGACCTGGAGATACAGTCACAGGGGGTGTGCGAGGTGGCTCTACATGGGGAACTTCCTGTTTACGCATCATCAATTCAGTATTTCTCAGGATAACATTGATGCCAGAACAAATGTTATCTATCTTTGAATCCTGTAATTGAATCGCGGAATGAAGTGATCCTAATAGCTCATATGTTTTGCATATGTCATCTGATGCAGTCTTCAATTCCCCTTTTACATCCTCAATGATTCCATGAAAGAGACGCTGATTGCCTGCAAGAGATTCTACAGTGGGAAGTAACTTCTGTGTAACTATATCGGCGGAGGCGAGAGCAGAACTCTGAATTTCTTCTCTTAGAGAGGCGGGTTCGTTAACTTGTGGAGTTAACAGGTTTTTATCTATCTTGGACAACATAGAATCATCAAGTGGAGTGTTATCCTCTGACGGATCTATATCATAAAGACCAAGCCAGGGATCAATATTCTTATCATCTGGACTAGTTTGATTTTCAAAGATAGGATCAGCTACCAGTTGTTGTTCAGAGTTGACTGTCTGTACTTCTCCCACACGAGCTTGAGTTACTCTCTGGTGTAATGTCATCGGAGGCACTTTACCTTGGGCCATTATATTAAGTTTTTGGGTAAATGCGGTCAAGGTAGCATCGTTAACAGCTGATGCATTTGGAATCTCATTTTCAACTGTTCCTGATCCTATAGGATCACTCTCTTGGGGGGTTGTTTGGGTTTGTACCAACCCTCCGGTGTTGGTGTCTGCATGTCATCACTCATATCTTGATTTACAATTTGCTGAAACTTCCACAAAATAGATTCTTGAAAATATCTTAATTCACTACTAGTTAGCAAGGGTATTTTGATAGTCTGTTTATTTCCTTATCGTAATAACTTACCTTTTTCTTAATGACTGTAATTGTAATTGTCATGTTATACATCTTAACTAATTAGGCTTACTAAGGTAAGACTAAGAACGAGGTGGATTTTCCCCAAACAAGTCATCCCCGGGTACCTGGTAAGGTTGAGCAAGGTCCTCAAACATCATCTTTTGTGTCCTCTCCCCTACCTTATAACTGAACGCTTCAAGTGCATTAGCACTTCCATAGCTATTCTTTTGACTTTCTCTGCAAATGGTTCCAGTAATTCATCATCCGTCGACTTATAATGATCGAGAGATCCATAAGTCATGGAACCTATTGTCCGCGCAGCACAAGTGAACATCCGGAAATTTCTCGAATGTAAATAGCCACACTCAGAATGTGGAAGCAATAATTTTATGAATGGCCTATCCTGTTCAGGGAATTTCATTAAAAATTCCATTGCCTCTGCCATTGCAGAAGCTTCTCTACCCATCAATTCAGTGAACGCTAACAAATCCTCATTATACTCATAAATGTTAGTAATGATGAGATAAATGTGGGTCATCTCTGCATATCGTAAGATCATCCGAAAGGCGTCATTGTAAGAGTTTGTCCCATCTATTGCTAATTTCCTATATGTGTTGAAAACGGATTTTCGAACTTCATGTCTTGATGTAAAGATTGTGTTGATGGCTATACAAGCTGTGAGATTGGGCGGGGTTATGTTGTTTGAATCCACATTAAAAGCCAGTATCTTTGTAATAGCTTGCATCCTATTCTTAAACCACCCAACAATAGAATCTTCTGTGACTCTTTTCGCAATGAGAATAAGTGTTGCAAGCCCTAAGACAATCATGGATGTATAAGCCTGTTCAAGGGTGTCAAAAGAGAAGTTTGGTTTGAGAACTTCCCAACTGGTGTTGCTATCAACAATTAAAGCCTCAACTGTAATAATGTTTCTCTGTGGTAATAAGCCAGTGTCTTTCATAGCTCTGTCTAATCCAGCACTGTTCATGTATGCAGTGGGAGCAAAAGCTCTAAGTAAAATCAACAGTGACTCCATTCCATATGCATCTGTTGCATGTTCTAGGGTTTCATCCGCGTACAGTTCCACTAGTCCCAAAACACACATTCTAGCTGTTATTTCCATTGTCATTCGTATGTCGTCCGGGAGAGTGGTTATCTCTATAGGAACTGGTTCTAGTGGTCGACCGGTACCCCTAATATGCTGTCCCTTACCGACCCCCAACTTGCTCCTCATTAGAGACTGGCCGAGTCCTGCATTGATACTCAGTGCGTGTGCCATGTGTTCTGACGGTAGACGAGCAACCTCTGCTTGTCTTCTAGCGGACACATTTCGTCCATCTTGGACTCTTATTCTGTACATTCTTAACTAGTATAAAGATTAACAGTCTTAAAACTTACTGACTTGATGTATATCTTTAAAGTTGTTTATTCTTTTATGCTCTCTATACCTTTTTTCTGTATAATCTAGGATATTCAATTATGCTTCAGTTTGTATATTTTCCTCGCCTCCTCATATTCCCTCTCTTTTTCTTCTCTGCCTCTTTTTTCTTCTTCCTCCTTCCTGTTTTCTTCCTCCTTCCTTCGTCTTACTTCCGGCAGCCACTCCTTTTCCAACCACTTCAGCCTCTCCCTCTGCTCTATCTCCCATCTTTTCTTATCTTCTTCTTCCTCCATCATCTCCTCTTTTGCTGCCCTCTCTTCCATTTCCTCTTCCTTCCTTCTCTCCTCCTTCTCTTCCTCCTCTTTCTCCCATAGCCACTCCAGGACTTCTCCTTCCTGTTCCCACCGGTGGCCCTCCTTCCTACTCCACCTCTTTCCCATTCTCGCCCTCCTCTTCCTCCACTCCATCCTTTCTGGCCTCGCCTCTTCCCTCCATTCTTCTCTCCTCTTCATCTCTCTCTCCCTCTTCCTTCTTACCATCTCCTGCCTCCAAGGCATGGACTGCCGGGGATGCCTCGGGAACATATCAGACGCTTGGTACTGATAGAGGTTCTTGGTGGGGTGGGCCCTCCCACAGGATCTCCTTGCAGGGCCGCTCCTGGAGCCAGTATTGGGGAAAGGATAGCCATTTCGTTGAGGGAAGGATGGCACACGAAGGCCAAAGTCCCTTGCTTCTGGGTCGGCGTACGGACCCTTCTCGGTGGTGTTTTGGCACCGTGGGCCAATTTCACCGGGAGCTTGCCTTCTTGCGCCCTCCTGGCCTGCCTGCGCAGATAACACGCACTGTTTTTCTTCACCATCTAAATTGGATGCAAATCTTTGGTTATATTTTTTTAGGCTAACACTATTAAACATTCCCCTTTCCTTAACTTGTCCTGGATATCGTAATACATAAGTACTTTTGTTTATTTTCTTATGGATTACATAGGGACCATCATAGAGAGCCATGTACTTGCCAATCTTTTTCGCCAAGGGATCTGTGACCGTTAAAGCCTTCGCCAGCACCAACTCCCCCTCCTGAAAAGTATGCAGATTGTGGTCTTTGTTGAACCTTTCTGCTCTTTTTCTTCCGTTCCTTATAATTCTCTCCCTGGTTAAAGCAAATTTTTCTACGTGGTTAGGTTCATTTTTATTCACTTGGAATAGCCCTTCCCATACTCTTTTGGGTTTTATTCCCAAATGAATTTCAAGGGGCGTGAACTGAGTTGTATCATGGTATACCTCATTTATATAGTCTTCAACGATTGGTACGTATCCTCTTTCAGGAAAGTTCGGAAGAATCTTGACAGCTCTCTGTTCACTCGTTCCACGATTTGGCTAGGAATCCAAACTTTCCATCCATCCTTCGTGCTCTTGAAGTGCACTCCTTGTTCCTTTAAGAGTTGCTCGCCTAGGTCTTTTTCTGGCCCTCCTATCTTGGGATCTTTTTCTTGCTCTTTCTTTAGGTTAGTTAATTTTTCTAACAGGTCTTTTGATAATTGGAAACCAGTTCAGAAATTGTTATTCTGCCGTCCTCTTTTACTTCTATTAAATCTGGGTGTTGTCTGCTCAAAACATTTGCAACCACATTTACGCTCCCTATCTAGTATCTGACTTCTAAGTCGTAATCTTGTATCCTCAGTATCCATCGAGATAGTCTGGCGTTCAACAGTTTGCAAGACCCGAGGAAAGTCAGTGCTTTATGGTCCGTGAAAATTATCGCCTTTCCTCCCAATAGAAAGGACCGAAATTTCTCTAATGCCCATACAGTGGAGAGTAACTCCTTCTCTGTTGTGGTATACAGTTTTTCACTTCCTTTCAGGGTTCTGCTGGCATAGGACACGACTCCTTCTTCTCCGTTATCGTCCATCTGTGATAATACAGCTCCAAGAGCTCGGTCGCTGGCGTCTGTTCTGAGTGTGAAGTGTTTATTTGGATCTGGGCATTACACTTTCTAGGAACAAATTCTTGACTTTCTGAAACGCCTCCTCCCTCTCATCAGTCCATCTCCATGGGACGCCTTTTTTGATGAGTTCGATCAACGGCACTGTTTCAAGAGCAAATTTACTCGTGAAACGTGAGTAGAAATTGATCGTTCCTAGGAACCTCCTCATTTGTTTTACATTTCTAGGTCTGGGAAACTCCTTAATTGCTTCTATTTTCTCTGGATCTGGCTCAATCACGTGTCCCAAAAATGTTACTTTTTCCTTCAGGAATTTTGATTTTTGGAAATTTACTGTAATATTGTATCTCTGGAATCTTTCAAAGATCTGTTCCAGCTGACTCAAATGCTCCTCGAAATTTTTGGATATCACTAGGAGATCGTCGACAAACTGAAGTAGTTGAATATCAATTCCTCCCAGTACCATATCCAGAGCTCTCACAAGAGCAGCCGTACTTGTTTTCAGGCCGAACAGTAAATTCATAACATTTTCCCTGATGTTGGAAAGCCGTAAATTTTCTTGATTCCGGATGCAAAGGCACTTGCCAGAAACTTTTTACCAGATCCAATCCTGTCATTACTTTGACATCTTCACATCTCTGAAACAAGGTTTCCATGGTTTCCATGGTGTCATGGTCATCTGCCAACAACTTATTCAAATTTCTGGCATCCAGGCATAATCTCATTTCGCCATTTGCCTTCAACACAGTCATCAGAGGAATTATATACGTACTCCTGCACCTCTGAATGACTCCCACCTTCAGCATCCTTTGGATCTCTTCTTCTACCTTATCTCTAAGCTTGAGTGGCACAGAATATGTCTTATACAAGAAAGGAATGTCTTCTTTCACTTCCAGTTTGTATTCAAATCCAGCGATTCTTCCAGGTACTTCCCTAAACACCTTTCTATACCTCCAAATCATCTCTGCAAATTTCCTTTTCTCCTCCGGGGCCAATTTCCCCAACTCCTCGGTCCTTTTGACCACCTCATCCCACTGTAGTTTCCCTGGCTCTTCTATCCTCACTGTTTGAATACATTTTTCATTTACTTCTTCTTTTCTCTCTTCTTGAATTTTTATACTCGCAATTTGTTCTCCTTTATGGATTTCAATTACGTTTTTGCCAAAATCTATCTTTCCCTTCAGTTTTGTTAACAGGTATATTCCCACAATTGCTCTTGCTTGTAAATTAGGAACTATTACTATAGCCTGTTCTATTGTTAGCTTATCTAGTTCCATTTGTGCATATAATTGTTTTTTACTTTCACCGGGCGCCCCCAGTAGCTCCAGTGATTGTCACACCTACTATTGGCAAGGTTGCGCATTTCCTGAATTCCTTCTGATTTTCTTGAAATAAATCCTCTGAGATACAGGTGATCTCGCTACCCGTGTCAATTAAGGCATGACTCCTTGAATTTTGATTTCCGCTTTTGGACAGTAATCCTTTTCCTTTTGCTTAAATAATTCTTTCAGCGAAATTTGTCTGATCTCGTTCTGAGTCCTTTTTCCCCCTACGATAAGTTCGGAAGTTACTTCCATTGCTGGGGGCGCACTTTACACAGGTTCTAACGGTTTTCCGATGGCGGGTGGTGGACGTCAACTATTATTTCGTCCACATTAGCCAAGATTTGGTTTATCCTCCTCTGATCACTTCTTGGAGGTCCTTGGGTATTTCCTTCTCTCCAGTAACGGCCCTCCTGAGCATTGTTCCTTTGTCCAGTCTGATTTTGAGGATTTGGCCCTCCTGAGGATTTGGTCCTGGACGCCTGTCTTGCCCCCCTTGGTTCCTGTTCCCCTGATTTCCTTGGGGCTTCCTTCTCTCAGGATTCACTGGTCCTGCTTGGTCTATTTCATCTAATAGCTTCAGGAATTCTCCAGTGTTTTTCACTCTTCCCATCAGAACTGCACATTGTATTTCTTTGGAGAAATGTCGCGATGAATATCGCACTATTTGTTTTTCTGATATTGGAGGATCTAAATTGTTTGCATTGTTTATTTTTTTTTTATCGCATAATCCCAGCTACTCATCCTTCCTGCATGATCGTAGTATCCATGATCCAAATTCCTCCTAACCTTGAATTGAATGCTTTCATTCCAGTAGTGGTCAATGAAAGCTTCTTCAAATTCCTCTAAGTTCACTATTGTATTCCTCATTAGCACTGTCTTTAAGGCTGCATCGGATGATTAAACTGTCTTCCTTGCAGATTCATCATACTGTAATAGTCCTTCAATTCCCTTAGATATTTAATGGGTTCCCCATTCCCATCAAATATTGGCATGGTATCCTTGGACATTGTTGTTGTTGTTCCTGCAATTCCAGCTCTTATTTTTTTTAGAGTCTGGATATCATTTCCGTGATCCTTTATTGTTTTCTGCACCTCCTGGACCACTTTGATTGTTGCACACTGATCTTTCAATAGGTCTTCCAATAGTTGCCTATTTTCTTTCAACATTTGTTTGGTTTTCTCATTTCTCACTTCATTTGCTTTTTGGTAAGCTGCTACTTCTTCTTTCACAGTCTCCAAGTAGGCCTACGCATTCGTCCTCTGTTTCTTATGTGTTTTTTATTGTTTTTAACCTATCATCCATCCTTGTCTCCCTAAGTTCCTTTATTGCTGTTTCAATCTCATCCAGCTGTCTTTCTGGCACTTCTATTCTCTGCGATCTTGTTCATTCCTTTGGTCGTTCCTTTAGTCTCCCATATTTGAGTAGCTAATGATTTGGGCTGCTCGAATGCCTTTATTAAATTTGATTCAGAGAATGTCCCATTTTCCTATATGATGGTATTTCGTATAGTAAGTTTTGTTCAGATGGTGCAAAACTCCTGATTGGATTTTCCATCCTTATTTGCTCTTGGTCAGGGTCTTCCCTTGATTCTCTGGCACGGCTTTTTGTCAATTTCGATTTTCTTCCCATCTTCCCAAAATTTAGGCGACCTTATACCTTACTTCCTATATCCGTCTTCCTCTCTCACATATGTCGGGCCCACGTTGGGCGCCAATTGAGACGTTACTGATTTTCAATAATACAAAACACAAGGATAAGGATAAATCAAACAATCAATGCCAATTGTCTTTTTTTTTCTTTTTTATTTAAACCTTAATATCATCTTAAATTTTACATACATGGATTCCCGACATAAAGAAATCCGTTTATACGTGGTTGCCTTATTTCAGGCACAGTTCCCTTTACTTCAAGAGAAGTGACCTGTACGGTCACTGGATCTGTAGTGCCCTCTCCGGCTTGAGCTTGCCTTTATACAGGGCCCAAAAAGGCTCGTTCACAAGCTCGAAGGCAAACTCGCTCTTGCTCTCGCGTCGCAACAATTTATAAAAAATCTTCCCTAACTCCCGTGAACTAACCGTTTCCAGACCGCTGTCGCGCTTGTTTACAAGTTAATGACGGTTGCTCGTGCTGTGGTGGTTTTTCGGTTTGATGAATGTTACAACAGATATTAATATAACACATAGTCATGTGAAAGAGAAAACTAGATTTATTATCTAGTTTCTGAGTAATTAGCGAATTTGCTGAAAAATGATATTGTGACGGTGTCAAATGTTGACACCGTCGACTGAGTCAATTTTGGGGCAAATTGACCACCATTAGGACCCCGGATCGCTGGGAGCAAAATTGCCGGGTATCGCAAATTCCCCCCCCCCTCACGTTATGTTGTCGTTTCGGTATGTTTTTGAGTTGGCCATGTTAAGGCCCCGTACTCTCTCACAGCTAGAGCTCGTCTACGTGGTGCTGGTGAGTGTTGTGTGGAGATACGAGCCGGCGTGAAAGCGTGCGTGTAAAGTTATTTGGAGTGCAATTTTGGTGTGATAATATAATGGTATGAGAGTTGAGTGTAAAAGGGTGAGTGGTTTTTAGGTCATGTAGGATCTTCCCTTGTCCTATTAGAAGCACACGTTGGAAAAAAGGCGCCGAAAAGTTGAAAAAAATTGCTAGGTGTAGAGCACCTTTATTCTACACGGAAGTCGATTCACGCCATTGGATTATGTTCTAGAGGGTTGAAATTTTTCCGGAAACTTGTTTTTAACCTTCGGAACACTCTGAATGAGGCGCAGCACACGTTTGGTAAAAGTTACTAGGTCTAGGGCAACTTTATTCCACGCGGAAGTTGATGTATGTGATTGGATCCTACGTGGTCAGAAATCTCAGGTCGTTTGATAGCATATAAATTGATTTCCGTTTTTTTCTTTATCATGACTTAAGGTAGGTCAGGGATCGCGCGAAAAGAAAAGACAGAAAGTATGTGGCTGAAGAACAGCAAGTGCTGAGCACAAATTTTTTTTCGTAAAAACCACTTTCCGGATAAATTCCAACCCTCTAGAACATAATCCAACCGCGTGTATCGACTACCGCGTGGAATAAAGGTGCCCTAGACCTAGCAACTTTTTTTTCACTTTTTCGGAGACATTTTTCAAACGTGTGCTGCGACTGAACCAGCATGTTCCGGGGGTTGAAAACAAGTTGCCGGACAAATTACAACCCTGTAGAACATAATCCAACCGCGCGCATCGACTTCGTCGCGGAATAAAGGTGCTCTAGACCTAGCAATTTTTTTCAACTTTTCGGCGACTTTTTTCAAACGTGTGCTGCGACTGAACCAGAGAGTTCCGGGGGTTGAAAACAAGTTTCCGGAAAAATTCCAACCCTCTAGAACATCATCCAACCGCGCGTGTCGACTGCCGCGTGGAATAAAGGTGCCCTAGATCTAGCAACTTTTTTTTCACTTTTTCGGAGACATTTTTCAAACGTGTGCTGCGACAGAACCAGAGAGTTCCAGGGGTTGAAAATAAGTTGCCGGAAAAATTTCAAACCTCTAGAACATAATCCAATCGCGTGCATCGACTTCGTGTGGAATGAAGGTGCCCTAGACCCAGCAACTTTTTTCACCTTTTTGGCGACTTTTTTCAAACGTGTGCTGCGACTGAACCAGCATGTTCCGGGGGTTGAAAACAAGTTGCCGGAAAAATTACAACCCTCTAGAACATAATCCAAACACGTGCATCGACTTCCGCGTGGAATAAAGGTGCCCTAGACCTAGCAACTTTTTTCACCTTTTTGGCGACTTTTTTCAAACGTGTGCTGC
>JABFPB010001237.1:0-26828 GCA_022817645.1 Ceratoteleas bidentatus | reverse complement strand
GACGCTTCCGGTAAACAATGCGCGGCGTATCGCTGAAACATTTTTTGCAAGCTGCGAAATCGTTTTATCCATATCATAAACACTTAAAACACTTAAATTCTCTACGGAAACAATGATGCCATGTTTCGCAGCAAAAATTTTGTTTTTACTCAAACATAATGTTACACTGAACAGATGACGTTCATTGTTTCAATGTAGTTCTTTTCGGCTCAGAGATGTATTGTCCGAAATCATTTCGCTTGAGATGGAAAAACTTTGATGTCGCACGGAACGTGTATCGACGTCACCGGCGCTCGTTGGAAAAATTGCTCGTCAGTCGTTCGAATTTATAGCAAACATTTCACGGCGGAAAACGCAAACGCGCCGTTCGTGCGAGTCGCGCGCGTGCAAAGAACTCGCGGAAAAATAGTTAGCATTTGAGTGGCACGTCGCCGCGATGTCTTCGGGACATCGATATTTAATTTCCGGCCGTCACGACTGTATAATGTGCGCGTCACGTGGCGCCGCGAGCGCGCCGATATTGTCCGGCCGTGCGGTCCAATCCGTCACGCGCGAGCGGCCAGGCGATAACGCGGATTCGGAATCCGCCGTCGCGGACTGCATCGCTGTTACACGCATCGCCCATTACCGATAATCAACGTCATTTCTTAAGCGCGGCCACGGCGCTTTGATAATGCGCGCGCACCATTTGGCAATAATTAATGTTTGCGCGGCGAATTACTTCAGGAGATTTATTCGCGCGCCGCTCGGAGTTATGCTGAAATTTTAATCGAACGATCATAGCTGACCCGCGGAGCAACGCCATGATTAGAGGCGAGTGTGAAATATCTTCCGGAGATTGCGGTTTTGTACTTTAACTTGCGTTGGATAGTCGAGGTGTTTGAGTTTTCATCAAATATAGACTTCGTCGAGTTGAAAAATTGGTTTATCTTCTTGCACAAGTAAAAATGCTCGAACTTTCGAAAAGGTGGAACGTAAATTGGAACTTTGATAATGTATATTCTACCAGTTTCAACGGTCTGTTGAAGCTAACAGCCTTACAATTTTATTTCATTGTGAATAGATGGTCAATAAAGAGTGGAAAATAAATGAATAATTAAACTGCAAATATTCGCAAGATTACTTTCACGAACATTTCAATACATTACGAAGTGTTTGTGCCGCCGGTATCTTATATTTGATGCGCATCCGTGGCTGTTTGCGCGCGACGCTATTCTTATTACTCGGGTAAACAATCGCGCGCGCAAATATTGAAGCACAAATTCGCGCGACACCGAGGCCTTTGTGTCGCGCGATACCTTGCGTTTGCCGAACGGTAAATAATACGGATCGCAGGGAATTGTTGTAAAGCGCGCAAACATTCCGCCGGCGGAAATGATTTTTCACGGCGGGTGAAGGTGCATGTCGAAGAACAAGAGTGACCGTCGATGTATGCGATGGGTTGCCTGCTGCGCGCGAAGACAGCAGGAAAGCGGATCTGCCATTGTTTTTCGTGTATAAATTGTCGCGCGAAAAATTGCCCGACACAACTGGCCGAGCGCAATTGAACTTTAATCAATCAAATCACGTTTTTTGCGAAAACACGCTGCGAAATCACGCCGCGCATAAATAATCGCCGAGGGCCGATTTTTTATATGAGTTCGCATTGTGTTTTACGGACGCGAAGCTCGATTCCGAGTGGCAATTAATTACGGCGAAGTTCGATCGCGTAATCGACACTGCTCGCGATTCGGAAATTCAAGTCAATGCTGCAGGATCGCATTTCAGGAGGCGGTTTTTTCGAAGGCTTTTTCGTCAGGATATCTTTATAACGTCGAGAAAGATGAAAAATCGTCACTCGTGAAATTGATGGTCAAGACTTATTCCCGAAAGTATACTTCAAAGGCCAAACGCGAGTTGGTTTTTTTCTTTAAAGAACCTGAAATACAATTTCAGCCTTAATCAATTAATTTTCGGTACATCGGAGCGCGAGAAGAGAATTATCATGTGAAAGGAAAGTCCGCAAAAGCCCATCTTTTCACATGTGGGACAATAAAGTTGTTTCAGAGTCGGGCGAAAAAAGAGCACGGATGCCGCAATGACTATTCATAGCACATTGGTGTTAATGATCGTCCACACCGGTTCATTGTGCGTCGCGGTCTCGGCGTTGCGAAACTCGGTCTTTGCGTGACGTGTGCGCGAGATACCGCGCGTCATAAAAAACACCCTGGTAACTAAGAGACCCGTATTCTTCTTTAATTCTTTTAATGACTGCTCGCTCATAACTCCGGCCGCGATTCCTTCATTCTTTCGCGCGCGCTTTTGTTCGCGTCAGTCACAATGTCGCGCGTCATTATTCTCGCGGCGGTGTCGCCCAGCGATGCATTGCAATAACAAAATACTGTTTGAAAAAACGCGTACGCGCGACGGCGAAATTTATCGTCGCGGCGTTCAAATAAAATCAATAGATTTTTCAAACGAGCAGCGCATCCCGGCCAAAAGGTGTGATAAACGTTCTTCAAGCGTATCACTTTCGCGAATATTTCGCCGTCAGGGGAAGTATAATTCTTCCGCGAAACACATTACTTTGGCCGCGTCCGTTACACCTCCGGAATAAATCTTCGCGGTTTCAGCGAACTATCATGAATCATAAAACTTATTCCGAGTCTCTTCTCACCTCGATAACTCTCGCGACGAAACTTTTCGAAATCATTTCACAATTCTCGCGCGACAAAACAGCACGGCCCCGCGACTTCGACACAAGTTAATAAACCGTTCGCGACTTCTTCGAACGGAGTTTCCCACGTCGAACGATGCACGCGACTCGAACGGTTTTGCATCGAAAGATGCCCCGGAGGACGAGTAGAAATTGTTTTGGCCCACGGTCGGGAAATCGTTCCACTTTCCGCAAAAATTTCATCGAAAATGTCCGTTTTATGTGACACCGAGCATTACAACTTCGGGCGTTTCCCGCTAGATGGCGCCACGCGGCGGACGAGCCGTTCCGCCGGTTCATCCCCACCCTTTCATGAAAGAAAGGAAATATAACTTTGGAACGAACAGATATATATCAAAATATATCTGGCAAAGTGATGTTATATATCAATTCCAATATTTGGTTATTTAACAGTCAAACAAAGGCCTCGCGTTGATTTCTTAACGTAGCCCAAACGACCGTTCCGCGCGACGAATCTACGTCGATTCGATGAAGCAATAATTCAGCGCATCCGCGCAAGTCGACGCGTTTCGTCGGCACGAATGAATGGCGACGCTTCGCCGCGGCGTTTTCTCTCCCTTTCAGAGATGCCCTCGCGCTGAACCGCTCCGGGGCACTCGCGCGGAGATACCGTCTTTTCTATATAATTCCGCGACCACGATATTTCCGCTTCCAAGCACGTAAATACACGCTTCCCGACCACGCGACTCCCACACTCGTTCGTGTTTGCGTTGTTAAACGCCAGCAGGGACGTAAAAACGCGGCGACAGATTTTCCCGAAATTCCATCAGCAGACCCCCTTGAGTCACGGAATGTTATTACCAGTCTATTCGCCCGAGCGTCAGATGCTGAAACTAGATACGCGCCGAAGAAGGGCCCATTTGTCTCACTCTTTCGCCTCGTGACGTCGATTTCGTGGCGCTTTCGAGTGTCCAGATTTCCGTCGGATTAGCATGCCTCCGCGGCGGACTTGGCGACACAATGTTATCGCGCTTCTCGGAAAGGTCCGCGCGGATTGGCCCGCGCCGTCCGGTTTCACGAAGATTAGTTCTTCAATCCGCCGGGAGCCGTCTCGGACGGACCGATCGACTCAGGCGATTAATCAAAATCCACGAAACCGTTCCAATTACGTAAATGACCGCGCCGCTGTGCAAACATCCGCCCGCTTTCGATTGCGCGTTTACGAGCGGACGAATCGCGCTCCAATATGAAGCGCGCATTGTCCCGAGGGCTCGGGGTAGCCGAGCGCGAGTCTGCTCTTGATGTGTGTTTGCTGAGACGAGGGAGACGCTCGTCTTGCGGACAGCTATGGTATTGTGCCGGGCCGTATACTTATGTAACGCGAGATCCCATAACCGTCGCCGTATTCTTCGCTGCAGTCAGCCGAAGGGGCTCTCAACCTGTGTCGATTGTTTATCCGGGAACCAACGCTGTCATGGATCTCTCGTCATTATACCTCCTTCTCGAATCAACCAATCGATTTTGTCAAATACTTCAATGGTTTGTTTTGAAGTTGGTCCAGATCTACAATATCCTACAACGAGGAATATTTCGAGAGAAATTTCCTGGGTTATGGTCAATTTACTGTACCTCATTGGAACAGACACGTAGGCATAGACAAAAAGACTTCTGAAATGAAAAGTATCATTAGAGAATGAAGATTCATTATGTCGGTGCATTATTAATTGACGTATGTACTCTCTTCATTCTACAACTGCATTTGTTTAGAATACCCCAAAAATCTCTCAACTCAACAAACCTTCTTCTCCCCCCAACGTATCATTTTACATTACAGTCCGATTCCCGCCAGTGTCTCTCAACCTCGCGTGCGCCTCAGATCTGATAAATCCCGGCCCATCAGAGGCTTGTCGTAAATATGCCCACAGATTGATCTATCGATCTATGTGCCGGTGCACGCAGTCACGCTTTTACCCACGTCATTCATTCACTCGTCGCATTTGTCGTTCCGCGGGGATCGCGCAAGTCACGTAGCCGCCTCGGTGCTGCCGACAAAAAGTCCAGGCGTCGTTTATTATTTACAGGCCCGCGGCTATCGCGATCAGGTTATTGATTCGCCGGCTAATTAACGCGCCGGTCGAGTCCGGAAGATCGATTCCGCGAAAGGGCCACCGCGGCTCCCGCATTCCGGGCCACATCGGGATCGATAATCCCGGGTTTAGGGCGAATCGCCCGGAATGCAATAAGGCTTCGCCGATACGGAAACCCTGTGCGCGGCGCACGGTCCGCCTGCGAAAGCCAATCCGGGATTAGTCGGGCCTTTGTCTCCGGGTGAGAAAGAACATCGTCGACGGTTTGTTTCGTGTTTAGGCGACACGCGTGATTAGGGCTTATCCCCGTGGCGGCGCGGTCGTACGACTTCGGCCAAACGCCGATTGATTCGGACGCGTCCGAAGCCGACGACTGTCGTCGCCAGACGCAAACAACGCGTAATTGTGGCAAACAAAGCGGTGCTGCCATGCGTCCTTCAGTCCGAAAACGGGATTCAATAAAATCCTTGGACTATCGACGGAAAATAGGTCTCACAATTCGTTCGTGTAATATTGCTTATGGATCTGCAGTATATACTAGGGTTGGAACTTCGAAAACTTTGAAAATTTCGAAACTTTTTTTGTAATTAATTAAACCATTAGACAACGAATCTAGGGCTAGAACTTCAAAAACTTCGAAAACTTCAACAACTTCGAAAACGTCAACAACTTCCACAATTCCGAAACTTCAACAACTTCGAAACTTCGAAAACTACGAAAACTTCAAAAACTTCGAAACTTTAAAAACTTCGAAACTTCGAAATCTACGAAAACTTCGATCCTTCGAAAACCTTACTAACTTCGAAGTTGACTTCAAACCTACAAATACTTCGAATATTCGAAGTTCTAGCCCTAGTATATACATTATCGTAACTTACTAAACTAATTCTAGAACACCCGACGAAAAACTGACCCATTTCAGGTTCGTTTTAATAAATTATTACACACATTTCTTTCTTTCTTTATTTAATAACACGATATCCATTTTGATTGATTTAAAAATTGTATTTATATTTGATACGAACAAGTATACCAAGTAAAAATAAATATATTTATAAATGTATAAACACTCTCTTCAAAGATAACTAAAAACACTAAAATGTCAATTCTCGCAAACAGTACTGGAATCCTACATAAGATTGTTTCTCCTCCTTATTCTCCTGGGAACGGTGACCACATCACGTGACCGCCCGGTCCGACGAAATTAAATTCCCCGTCGTCTAATTATGACCGCAGAGTCGTGTCCTTCGTTCCCGCGGGACCGGCCGCAAGGTCAAACGACGCAGCGTAAACAAAACGGGCCGCGCGACGCTGAGATTTCAATTACCGCGGGCGCGCGGGTAATTGCTTTTCATTCGGCGAGCGAAATCTCGCAACGGAGGAAATAATTAATGGCACGCGGCCGAACGGGCAATGCCTTTCGCACGCGAGCGAGCGATCGCCGCGAATCAAGGCCGCGGACGAAGACAAGCTAATTGAGAGCCAATGATCCGCCGTTCGAATCGCGCGCGTGGACGCGCGGTGAACACGATCGGATCTGCGCGCGGCTTTTAATTGCGATTCAATTTCTACGCGGAAACGGTGTGATTATTGTTGTTAAGTTGTTGAGCCAGGAGAACGATTAATGACGGCACGACGTAACGATCGCCGAACGGGTTCCGTCTCGTGCCGTCATTTTCTCGGCCCCGTGATTACCCCATTACGTCACGTTCCGTCATACCGCCGCGGCCATTTGTCTTTTGTCAAAGCGGCGCTCTTAATTTACGAGGGAAGCGGCCTTAAGACTATTTAAAATGGAGAGTCGTGTCCTTTCTCTTGGGCTATATCATTCGTTGGATGATAGTGTCTGTTGAGTTAAAAAAGAGGGGACCTGTGATAATGTTAGTGGTACTATTTCAGTTCTATATTTCGGCAAAATGTTTCAAATGTGGAATGAAATTACATGGAATGAAATGTTTGCTTATACTAGATAAATATTTACCTACTTTAGGAAAATTTTACTATATCTAAAAATTTGACTAAACCAAGTAAAAACCGCCAACATTTTTTTCCGAGTACAAAATTACAACTTATGATAAACACGAAATACCGGTCAGTGGAGCTTTTAACATACAGTCACCTCGGTATGACGCGAAAATGAAAATAAAGCCACGGCGACGTCGTGGTCATTAATAAGGGCCTGGCTCGTTAGTCGCGGCGTGCCTTTTCCCCCGTGAAATATCGTTATTCGAGTGCGCGGTTTATCGCGCCGAATGATCCGCAGCCGCGAGTTCAAAGAAAATAGAATTACCGGTGTAACTTCCGATGCGGCGACGGGCGATCATCGCACGGCCGATTAAATATTCACCGCGCGAAGCTTCGAGCCCGGGTTGGGGCACTCGCGATGCAAACCGGGTAATTTAGTTTTTATCGCGGCTCAGCCATCGGCGAAGTTTTCCGCCCGCGACGTCGTCGCCGTTAACTGCGACGCCGTTCGCAGCTTTCACGAAGATTCGAGATTGAGTGGGTGTTTGCGCGGCCGTTTTTTCGCGGCCTTTTTCCCCGGGAGAAATTGCGCGCCGACGTGGCCGGCTAAGTGGATTCCCGTCGAATTTCGACGGCGCTTTTTGTTTTGCAATGTGTAATTTCGGACGCAGGCGTCCCATTCCTCGCGGGATAACTCTTCGAGATTGAATCGACCGTTCCGTTACAACTTATCGAGGTTCTACGGCCTACGAAAAGTAACGGACTATCAGTCAATAAATAATGCGCCAAACTGACGCTTTCGCGCCGTAAATAACGGCCATCGCACGACCCGCGAATTTAATGCTACTTCAATTAACCCGTAAACGTCTGCGCGAAAACCGCGATTCCCTAATCGAGTTACAGAAACGAGCGGGCGGATAAATTGATTACCTAACAGCAATAACTGATACCATTAGCACCGGGGGAAAGTGAAAAATGGTCGGAACGTAACGCAATCCTACCCGTAACGAGTTAATGGCTCTAATAATGCGAGATATTCTGAACCGATCCGCCGATTTCCCGCCGTCAGCGAGACTGGTATGATTCATCGCGTAACACGAGGAATCGCGCGCCGATTAACTCGGCGGTGCCAGACAATGCGTAATTACGGGGCGCCGACTTACGCACTCGTTTCCCGCGACTTTCCCCGCGCCAACTCACCGGGGGATTCCCCCGATTGATAACGGCCGGCGACCCGGTTATTCGTTAATTAATCGCTTAATTGGCCTGCTTAACGGAACGTAACAGCGGAAACATTGTTCTAAGCCGCGAGTTAGGCGTGTCCGTGATACGGCGACTTCTTTCACGGTTCTGTGACGGCGATAACTGATAACGGTTATGCGCCGCTCCGAGCCGCCCACCACGCGCTCGCGGTAACTGGTTAAACCGCTGTCCGACGCTGCGACTCGAATCGACCGTGAAGGCAATCGATTTGCGCGTGCCGTTTAGTCATTAAGTTGCGTTATCGCCAAAACTCGTCGGTCTACCGGCCCCCGGTGGCATGCACGCCCGTAATTGGAATCCGCGCTACTTGTTACGCCGCAAGACGAACTATTTTCTTCAACGCAAACCCGACCCAGACAACAAAACTACCACCGAAATTGGATCGACAAAAATTTAGAGATAGCGTGCGGAGAATTTTCAGTCAAGAGAAGTATCCGGAGAAAAAAATATGATCGCTTTATGCACGGGAAAAAATAATAGTTAGGCTAACATTAACAAAGTGTTAACTGTAGAATGCTAAGCTTACATTCCTTCAGTAAAGTCTACATTGATTTCATGTTGATCCAACATTAAGAAACTACAATTAAGATGTGAATTACAGACTATAAAACTACGAAGTATTCTAGTTTAAAACGACAAAAGAATACACAAAGTTTCGACATCATAGTTCCAAAGTGCAAAGCAATGTTAGGAAATAAACTACACTTCTCTTCCAGTCTACGAAATAGTGAGGAATTCATTTCTGAAACTGAAAACACTAAACTACATTCCAGATGCAAGCTACAAAAGGATACACTACATTTCTCAGTGACTCACGGCGAAACGGAATTAACATTTCGAATACCAAGGATTTGTCTTGGTTGTAAAAGTTTTGTTTTGCGGTAGAACGAGCGACGCGAAGCAGAATCAAGAAATTTGTTCGTAGCAAACGAAATAATTCGAAAATGTATCCGCAGTGCGCCCGCATACATTGGCAAAACAGCAACTCAATCGCCCGAGCCGAACCACTGTAGTTTAGTTGTAGATGAAATCGGGCTGTTCGTTGTATCGTTGCCGTGTTTGAATTTACTTTGCCGTCGTTAATTGAATTGCGCCTCGATGATCGTCAATTGCAAACATTTTACTCTTGTTCGGCCATATTTTCGCGTTCGGAGTCGCGATTTGCCGCGCGATACTGCAGCTCGAGGAAGTCGATGTCTTCGTTGTCTTCGTTTCATTTATTCCCGTCTAGTCATTATCGCGCTGTAATCTTCATTTTAATGTAAATTAGCCGCGCGTTATCAGCTCTGTTCCATCGTTTGCAATTTGTTATGCTCAGTGCATTATGATACATTTATCGTAGTTGATTTATCACTTTTTTTAGGTAGACTGCGTTTTTTGTCTTCTTTCCGTTCAATTTTAACGTTGGGAGTGGTTGCAAAAATTAATTGCATACATTTCCTCTTATTGATTTAGCTCTCATGTACGGCAGTTCAACGACACTTTTTTTCGGACTCGAACAATGTCGTTAAACGCTGATCCCAACGCGAATTTGCATTTAATCATAACCCTGTCAGCCGACCAACATTATTTCGCGACTCACAATTAATCAAGTTCATTTCGTCATAATATTTTCATCCGATCGATTTCATCAATTTCACTCGCGCATTACCATTTCGCTATTTTAATTTGATCCGTCGCATTTCATTGACCTCGATCTGTTATTGCTGCGGCGCACTGTCCACAAGTTCATTTTTATTTAACAGTCTCCCCGAACGTCTCATTCCGCCTTTCGAAACGTGGAAAAACCGAGGGAAACAAAAACGCGGAACACGTTACACCGACAAGAAATTCCGGCAACGACGTTTTGTTATTAATCACGCGTGAAGGAAGCGCGGGCAAAAAGGCTTTCGTCAATTGCACGTGGCGCGACGAACGCGCGACGCCGAGTTTACAATTCAAAACAAAAACGACCGACGGGACAAGGCGGCGGATAAAAACATCAAAGTCGAGATTCGATCAAAAGGATTTCGGGAAAAAGTATCCGGCGGATAAAGCGGCGACGCCGCGTGAATGCTAAATAGTGTCTACCCGCGGCAAAGGGTCCGTCGGACTTTCCGAATTTCAACCAGTTTCCGACAAAATATCCCCGAGCACACGTGCCACGACTGCCGGCGGAACTCAGCGAATGAGAAAGAAAAATTAAAAAGTCGGGACGACGATCGAAAAGACATTCGCCGGGGTCCGCGCATGCAAAGCGCAGGAAAAGCGTAATCCAATAAGGGCCACCCTATACTTTCGCCCTCGATAAGTCCAAATTGGCGCAAGTTTCGGGCGCCTCGTTACCCCGGAAAAGGCTCGAGTTCTGCCAGGTACGATGAACAAGTTCACCTGTTTCGCCTGGACGGTTGCCTTCGTTTAATGCACTTCCGGTGGACCGGCCATTATGCGCGGAAACGCGAACGAGGTCAAACTCCAACTCAACATCATTCGATCAGCAACTTTCGGCAAATAATCCGAAGTGTTCCGGGCGCTCGCCGGCGGTGCATTTTTCATCAATCTACATAGGCCGCGACCCGACTCGACAGTCGGACAAAAAAATTGAGACGCTACGTTTTCGGGTCAGCCACTTTAGCGACGACGATTATCGATAGACACTCCTTGGACGCGTTTGACAGACGCTTCCTTTCCCGGAGTGGCGTGCACATTCCCGATATCGATCGAAATATTTTCGGACAACTGCGCCCAGCTCGAACAATCAGATTGAAATAGCCGAGTTAGAGCCGGACACACTTCGGAAATAGCTTCTAGGTCATCAAGTTGAAACCGCTTCACTTTCTATCGACATTTAGCGAGTTCTTCCGAAAATGCTGAAACTCTCTTGCACTTAGTACCAAACTCCTTGCGTAAAACTGGAAGTGTTATAGCATGCAGGGTTGATTGTAATTTTCTCTTCCTGATATCACTTTCTTGTCAGAGTATTAGTGTATCTTGATACTGCTAATAGGAGGGTAGAAGAATAGTAATATAAGTACGGGAAAATTATTAGGGAAGTGCAGAGAGATATTATCGAATATTACCAAAACATAGGAAGACGTTGACAAATTCTACAAAATTCAATTAAGCAATGATATTAACGTAACTTTAGCAACAGATTAACAAAACTCTAGTAGTATTGGTATACCGCTAGCAAAATATCAGCCAAACTAGTAAATACAATAGAAATAGTATTAGAAACATACTGTCAAAGCTCTAGCAATATCTTAGCAGAATATTAGCAATGTAGGAACAAACCTCTAAGAAAAGAAATGACTACAGGTCAATTAAGGTCAAGATATTAAAAAACTTTGCAAAATGTGAGTAAGATCATTACAAGCTCTCTAGTCATAGAAGTACCATATTATTTACATCTTTTCTTCTCCATTTCGAGACGTTTCGTGAAAAATAATTGTGGAAATTCCCCCTGGCTTTGGACTGCTCTTGACCCTCGCCTTATACATTAAAAATAATATTTGGGCGCAATTACCAGTACGATTGCCGTGCGGCACTCGAGCGGCCAGTCTGGCATTATGCAAACGTGGCGGACCCTCGGCGCAGTCGGTCGACCGCCGTTAAATATAGCCGGCGCGCGTTGTCACCTCGTCGACTGCGCCACTTGTGCGTCGCGTTCTTCATACTTTCATGCGACGCCAAGGGGAGTCCTCTCGTTAGCAAAGGATCCTCCGGCGGCGTTGCCAGGGCGACGTACGGCGCTCGTTGCGATGTCGCGATTGTTTCGCCGCGGACGGCCGCGCGGGGGCGCATCGATCGGGCCCCGAAATTCGCGCCGGCCACGACAATCGCCGATGCACTCGGCGATCCGACGCTTACCTTGTATTGTGTCCCGCGGCGGCCTTTGTCTCCGCGAGACAATGCGGATTAACTTCCACGGCGCGGAATATCAATTCCCCGGCGATATTTGTATTGCGCGCCCGATGCCGACGATAGCGCGATCCGAGTCGCACGACTTCGGCCGGGATATACGGGGCCATTAGTTGGCGGCTTTGCCGATGCGAAGATCGGTACGAATTGTCCGGAGAAATTTGCGCGCGGCGCGAATGACGGGAAATCTGTGCCGGGCGAGGAGCGGCGCACATCCTCGGCAAATATTGATTTTGCCGAGGAGGATGCGGCGATGATTTGTCACCGGCGCTGTGTCTCACAGCGACCCACCTGCATACAAAGGCCGCACTGTTTGCCGAGGGCAAAAGCCCACGTTTATCGGGCCGGTTCGTGTGCGTTACCACGCAGTGCTGTAACATTATGCAATTTATATAATTGGGTAGTTACGCGTGCGATTGACTATGCTTATCGCGGCGCTGATTGAAATTCACTTGCCTCTCTGAGGAAGGGGTGCCGAAAGTGTACGCGGTCAATGCACGGAGAGGAATTCCACTGCAAATTTACGGAGAGCATCGTAGTGGTAAAAATGGCATTAGCCTACAACCAAACTGGGACACGGAGATGATGAACCACAGCGCAATTTTTAGAGAAAGACAATAGCTGTTGGAAGAGAGCTGTCTAGTTTGACTAGATAAATCGCTGTTGAAACTGAATGGGTTGAGAAAAAGAATTTGAAGTTGAAACAATGAAATTTGCTTTTGCTCCACCCTCCTGCAATCTCGATCAACCTTGATTCACGACCAATGTCATTCTCAACGACTGAGCGAATTCTCTGAAATTCATTCCACCCATCATTTCCAATCATATCTCACAGCAATCCCTTTGTCTCGAAAAACCGGCGTTTTCCTGTAACTTGTTCGGAACTGCCATAAATCAATTAGCGTCTTCAAAGTTGCCAACTGTTTCGTCGGATAACCGGTCGCTGATATAATACGTGTTATCGTTAACGTGGCTCCCAACATGAATCGCGCTACTTATCGATGAAACGTCACCCGGGAGCGGCTCCTCGAACGCGGCTGCACGTGGCATCTGCATTCGCTCCGACACGTATCCCCTCGTCGATCATACCCTGGAAGACGCGCGTCACACGTGCGCCGAAGAAAATTGCGCGATCAAAGCGGGCGAAAAATCGGCCGCGCCACCTGCGGCCGCGCAATCCACTACGTGACCGCCGCCAGGTGGCGCGACCGGTAATCGCAACTGCCGATTTGCGTGCGCGCAAACGATACCGATTCGGATTCGATTTCGCGAGCGCTCGTTACGGCCTTTTTGCGCGCCGCCCTGTTTCTTGTTAGCGTTGCGCCGGCTCGTTACCGGCGCATTGACAAATCCCGATCGGCGCGCGCTTTTTGCCGACGGACCAGTTGGAGCCTGGCCAATGATCGATCCGTTCGTTTGCCGCGCCTCAGTGGCGCATTTCGACGCGTCGGTCGCAGTTAAATGGACCGTGGCCGCGCGGCCGCCGATAACGACCGATTTTCGCTAGTTAGCGCGATCGGCTCGTGGCGCGCACGTGGCGCCCGAAACGCCGCGCGTTTTTTTCGCCGTCCGGCCTCTTTGAAGTTCCCGGCTAATTGATTGTTAGCGAGGCCCCCGGGGCTACGAGATCGGCCGAGAACCACGCCGATCTGCGCACTACTTCCGGTGCCGCAGGTGCAAAAGGTGGAGGCCATCGCGCACGGCGTCACGCATCGCCGCGGTCCCTGGTTTCTCAACCAATCCGGCGGCCGCCGCCATTTTGCGCGGCCCAAGTGCGAGCGAATAATAACGGAAGGCGTGGTTCGCCGATCGGATGCGCTAATTATCGCCGCCCGCTAATTAGACTTCCGGCGATCGGCCGAAAAGCGCGGCTTTCGAAAAATGGTGCACGCCGGGATGGCGGCGCGTTATCTCGGCGAACTGATTATGCATTCCGCGGCGCTCGTACGTCGGACGGGAACGTTTGTCCTCGGGGTTCATTAAAAATGTTATTCCGGCGAAACGCAAGAGCACCCGCGCGATCGGATAATGATTCCTCGTGAGATCCCGGCGCGCATATTTGCATGTTCGCCGTTAATTAACCGACTTGTACGGAGGTCTTTCTGTTTGGTTAATAATAAGAACGCGTGGTACAGTTTAAGCGTCCGCGGCTTGTGCGTTTCAAGTTTCCCCTCGACTTCACGTTGCCGAAAAATATCGATTAGCCGAACGATCCGTTAGATGAGCCGAATGCGCAGAAATTAAGGCGCGTCCGAACCGCGCGATTCCGCTGTCGATCGCGCGCGCATCATAATTCACGTTTTATTATCCGGCGCCGTAAACACGGCAGTCGAGCGTTTATACGGCGCAAGTGAGTGCACGATTTATGGGCCGGGACCGATGGGGCGCGATAAATCCGCGAATTCGCACGCGCGACCCGGGTCACTCGCGCGCGAGATGGATGGCACGATTTTTCTGCGACTTCGTCGCCGGAATTTCCCTGTCGTCTCATCAGTAACGGCTGTCGCGCGGTCGGAAATGCCGCCGCTGGGTTGCGCGAACGAAAATCGTTTCGAAATCGGTTTGATTTCGCGTCTTCATTTAATCAATTAGAGTGTCTCCTAAGTGCGGCTATTAGCGCAATTACCGCGGCGCGTAGGTAGCTGATTATTACGCGTTAAGCGTCGGTCGATTCGGGTCAAGACTGCACCGATTTGGTGGCAATTTCATTGAGAAAACGATATCGTACCATAATACATCTTACAACGACATCGATTATACAGTTTTTGAGGAAATGTTTAATGAAAAGGAAATGTCTCATTGATTACAATATCGAAACGCTTGAATATATCAGATGTATATATATAAAGTGTTGGAGTTGCTTTATCTATTTTACTGTTTAAGATACGGTTTTCTAAATTTAGGGGAGCTCTTTTCGACCGCAGTTCGCGGGAAATCGAGCAAACGACGCGTGAACCGATTCATCTCCCGTCGCCTTTGTCATTCGCGCAGGTTCTTGTGCAACTGAGTCACGTTGCTGGTACAATCATCGTAGCGCGGTGTTTGTTGGGGTTCAATTAATGGACGATCTGTTTAGTTTACATGACTGCACGGGGATTATCGATTGCGCGGGGCGGTATTATGCCTGGAAGGGTGTGGAGAGGAAGTTGTCTCAGCACCAGATAAATATTTGCGTTACTGTTATAGATAGGGGCGAAGTTACCGGAGGTAGGCTAGAGAGCGGGTTTTTTGAATCCTGAATAGTTTGAGGTTGAGCACGATGATTCATCGCTGGAGGCATTTCTACATGTAGAGACATTCGTGTCTGAAACGGACTTTAATTAAGTGCGAGCGAATTGAGTTGCGAAATGTCGAACAGAGTGTCGTTCGTAGCCAGTCGAAGGGCGGACATTGTTTCGAAAGACTGGAAGGGTCAAATTAGGAGTTTCGACGACGAATATGTTCCCCACTTAACTGCTAATGCAGCGTTACATCGTCGCTTATGCAAGAACAGTCGCAAATGAGCTGTTTTCCGCGTTTAATTTCAAAGTCAATCGAACTTTCCGCTGCCGTGTTCATTCTGAATAAACTCGTCAAGTCGTTCATTCCGTTACTAATTGCTCTGACACGCATACGCCGAAGATGTAACGTGGCAAAGGCATTGCGAAACGAACAATTCGCGAATATATATTCGCAAAGATATCAACAAACAAACCGCTAACCGACTGAAAAATGATCGTCCCTTAATTATCTCTCGTCAAACCTCGACTTTTAATTAATCCTGCGCACCATCGCCAGGATAAAAATGCGCGATTCTTGTTTTCGTCGATTGCACAACATGATTAAACTTACGTAAAAGGATCAATACCACCCATTCGTTCGCTCGAGAAAATAACTTGTCGTCACGGGCGGTATTCGCGGAAAACACCCCTCGGCGAGATCACACGTGCACAAAGAGCGCGGAAAACGGACGAGCCCGACAGCCGGTAGTAATCTCTCGCTATATTTTCTTGCAGATGCTGTGAAAAAATCAATCGAGGGAACGATGAAGACTGTCGTTGCGTGCCTTATATCTATCGTCCTCCAAGTCGTGATCAGCCATGTCGCGTGTATCGAGTGGGAGCACAGCGCCGTTTTGGACAACAATTTTCTCATCCTGTGGACCCCGAGTGAAAGGGACGTCACGTTTGAGGTACAAGTGAGGACGCCCGGCTATGTTGGTCTTGGCTTCACCAAAGATAGCTCGCAAATGGACGCGGACATGGTCATCGGCTGGGTCGACAACAACGGACAAGTTCATTTGCAGGTAAGCGTGTAACCCGATCCCGACCTTGCCCTGCCCCCTCCCAGTACGCACTTGGCCGCCATCACCCGACGCCCGCCCCATTGATCCGCGAAAAAGTTCGCAGCTGGATTGTCTTTCCCGGTAACTTGATGCAACGGGGTCTTGATTTACTCGGGCCCCTCGAATGGCAAAAAATTCCGGGCCCGAAAGTGTCCCCCCGAGGGATTCGCACAATTGTGGCATGCAGCATGTTGCGCACGCAGCGACTCGGGGCCAACGGGAGCGCGTTTCGTTACGATCGCTATCGCGCGGAGATCCGCCCGAGGCTTGAAGACCGGTCTGCCCCGGGCGTTCCCGAACACCGCGGCAATTTATCGGTCATCGCCAGGGCCGAGCTCGTCCGCGTGTCAGACGGGACGATTACGATCGGTTTGCGATTTTACGGTACGGCGACGGTTTCATCCGCGGCGTCGCACGCATTTTTGCACGGACGTCGTGACGCACCGGTGTCTCTGCACCCGACACAGCAACAACACCTACGGCTACAGAGTTACAGTTGTCGTGACAATGACTCTGATCCTTGACAGCGAACGCTTTACGTATCAGTGATAAGACCATTCTTTTATTTACAGATATAATTGTTTGACAATATAAGACGATATTGAATTCCGACCGAGTAATTACGACTGCAACACACGACTCACGACTTACCACATGCGACATGGATTACGAACGAATCTCCGAATTTTTCTAGCTATTACTGACTTACCGATCTTAGATCTCAACTGTCGTTCGGTAAGTACGCGCTGAGTGTCGTTATTGGTGTTGAAATCGCGTGATACGAACCGGGAAACTACGACTAGGACGATGATGGAGTTCGAAGGGACAATTTTTCGGGGTATATTGAACTATAGCAATCAAAGGGTGTGTTCTGATGATAAGATTTTGATTGAAAGAATACCTGAGATTAGTATGGCATTGATAGGGTGAATGGAAACTGGGTGGTGATGATCCAATCTCATTCCAACCTTTTCCTATTTACTAGCAAAGAAGTAATACCAACAGTGTCTATTCAACGGTATCTAAGCAAGGACATCTAGCTATGGTTCTTCTAATCTGTCAATCTACTATTATGTCAGTATGGATGTTAACCTGACTGATGCTGGATATCCAGCCTTTGATCAAGTTTCTCCTGTCCTATTTCCATTCCAAATAAATCTGGTATAAAATCAGGATCCATGCTTATGCTACACTTCAGTCAGTCTTCTTTTTGTAATAAGCCATTCTACTATGACATTATTACAAACTGGAATACAACTACCCAGTATTTTCCCAACAACTTTTCATTCTACTGTCTGACCACAGCAAAAGACTGGCATCACGAAGACAAAACTCCATCTCTCCACCAGAATCTAGCGTCCTCCGCCACACTAATGCCATCTGTGTATTCCGCGGTTTGGACGGCACATTTTTTGAAACCTCGCGACGAAACGTCATCGGAGCGTGTGCGGCGCGAGTCCAATTATCGTCGGGGACGCGAAATCGAGCGTCGCCGGATAAGGCTTTGGTCGTTTACGGGTCGCCTCGGTGTATCGGCACAGTCGCATCGTGTCGCCGGCACCAAGGGCGCGCTCGCCACGCCGGGACAAACGAGAAATCGACGAATGACAGAGAAACGGACGGACGGCCGAGGAGGACAAATAAGAAGAGTGGCGAGAACAAGCGCGACGCGAGCAAAAAGTCGGCGAGGCGTTGTGTGTGCGCCGATGCGTCCGCCCACGAGGAAATTTCCCAGTCGGAGAGTCAATCTCGTTAAGCGCGGTTATATGTTAATGCGAGGCCGGGCGCTCGCAGCCGATGCAACATAAATGCGTGATTCTTGTAGATAGGTTGATGCCGGGCTCGGCGCAAGCTCGGCTATCGATTTTGCATTGCGCCGTTTTCGCGACCAATGTCGGGCTAAATGAATTATGAAACGTGACTTCCCAGGATGGCCAGAGAGCAGGCTTAAGCTGTGAGGTAATGAGAAGGTGATGTGGGGTAAGCCGGCTATGGCTGCGCGAAGGATGCTGCGTCTTAGGAGGGGCGCCACGAGCATTGCGGGTAATTGAAAAGTTTACGGTCTAACTGAAGTTGGCTGCAATTGCAATGGTCCGCGATTCTGGCTGTAAAAATTGGAGGGCAAGGTGCAAGGAGGGTATTTCATCTTGAGAGTCCTAAAACGAGAGACGGTGTGGCGTGAAATTGTAATAAGTGTGGTTGGGAACAAAGGAGTCGATGAACAAAGAGTCAAGATAGACCTTCAAGTGATGTTCCAACGGTTTGAAGTACCATACGACATCAACAGTACAAGTATATATGTTTATGTATCGATACTGTCAAGATATACCCAGTAGGAAACTGCCAGAGTACCAGCTTGCCAGTACTGAGCCAGTCCTGGAATGATAACGCCACGCTAGCTTGACTGAGTATAATCCCATCATTTTACGATAATTGAATTCTTGCATAAACATTGTTATAATGTTTACTTATTTTCTCACGATTCTCTACATGTTTTCTAAAGTCTATCTTCCAGTTTATAGAGCTCAGGAAGGGAATATAAGTTCTTCTCCCGGAAGAATCACTCGAACCGTGAATATTCCTTGAACGTCACTCGAACACAACAAGTCCTGAACTAAAAATGCCAGACACCATCAATTCTCCGGCAACTGACTTTCGGTTACAGCTCGGGAGATTCCCAGCAATTCGCGTTGACGGTCTCAAATGACGCTCGTACCTTGACTAACCCCGTTCGACTAGCTGTCCCGAAAGCTCCTCGGAGCTTGGGGAAAAACGCCGAACAATCAATCCACATCATGCGAGCCGAGACCCGGCGTACGCACGTAACACCTGTTGCCCGACCTGGGCAGCCTAAAAAATGAGCCCCGGCATTTCCTGTATCATTTTCAGCGCAAGTCGTAGCTCATCTGACCGGCTCCCCGATATATCTTGTTACGCGTGCGAGCGTTCCGCGACCCAACTCGTCCTCCGAGTTCATTCCGGCTTGATGGATCCACGCCGTCTCGTTGTTCCGAATGTATTTGCTTAGCCGGCTGGCGTCGTAAATCGTGTGCCAATGTATCCCGAATGTAATACGGCATAAAGTTCGAGCGGGATTAAATCGGGAAAGCTAATCTCACAGGAAACAACGAAATAATGGATAGGTTCGGGCCAAGAAAGTGGAAGGAGATGGCTCGTCTGGCCGAACGGGTACATCCAGGACGTTGCTCCGGTGATGGATCACGTCTCGCAGTATGAATATATATCGCCGTTATAAATGCATCAGCCTGGCCGGGATCGCTGAAAGCTCGACGGCATACCGATGGCGGCGCTGATACCGTTTTTTCGTCCGCCAAAATATTTAGATAAAAATTTCATTTCCCCTGGCGCGAAGAAAAAAACGTAGACGATCGTCGTGAGAACGCGCCATTTCCTGCAGAATATAGGCGACGACACCTCCGAGCTCGTACGAATGCCGAACCAGTGATGGTATCGCATTCCTTATTCACTGAGAAAACTGGATTGTAGGGCGGACGATGCATATTGCAACACAAACAATACGACAGTCTAAGTCTTACCATTTCAACCATTTCTACTCAATACTTTCATATACTCATATCATCAAAATTATACGGTCATAAAAACTGCGAAATCCAGAAGTTGTAAATAACATCGCACTATATCATAAATGTTTCTGTACTATCTATCGAAATCGATGAAATACTGGCTTTATCTAAAACAATTCGTACCTGCCACCTTTCGCTCTATTTTACGAGCAAACTCTTCCCAATACATTTTCTCACTCTCCGACTTAAGATACCATTTTCCCCGCCTCCACTGTACGATATCGTTTGCCTGCTGTCCTCTCCCGGCATGTGGGTCCCGTCATGACATTTGTCCATTGCATCCCAGGCTTTGTGCCTCCGAACCGGGCTATCTCGTGAATTCACCCCCTCGATTCCGCGACAATAGGCGCGGCTCGCGGCATTGTCCCGCGCGACTTCTTGTCCGAGACAAAGAGCGAACGAGAGCACGCGAAACCCGATAGCCGATTAATCTCACTTTCTCCCGGGCGTCTTGCGGGACGGGCGAGCGCTACCGCGCGCCGACTCGGCCGGTCGTTCTTCTAGGATCGCGGACAGCGATACGCGCGAATGTGTAACAAGAATGATGCGAGGGCCGGGGCGCAGCGCGAGCAAAAAGGCCCGACGAGCGCGGGAGGCCGAGCACGAGAGCGCCCGGGAACTAGTTATGGTAATGAGGAGATGCAATGATAGCTCGGTCGCTCGGCTCCGGCCGCGATTTCGGAGCGCTCTTTTTGCCATGTTGCCCGCAATATCCGTGCGAGCGCAGCCGAGATCGGCGTCGCGCAATGACCGTCGAAAAGCGTCTGTCCCGCTGTCCACCGATGCGCCCTAATATTCATCTTTATCGGCGGCCGATCGTGCGCGCGGTTTACATAAAGCCGTTCGCGGTACCGAATTACCGACAATTTGACAAATTGTCCACGGCCCGAGTCACGCAACGGGCCGTTGACGCGGGGCCGCGGCCCCGGGCGGTCAGGCCGACTGCGTTACCCACGGATGCCCGCGCAATTTCGCGACCGCTTTTTCACGAATTCCGAATTAAGTTGCACTGCTCGCGGTGCGCTTGTAAATCACGCCGATAGTTTATCGGCCGTTTCGACGGACGCAAATCATCGGGTACCGCGCGCCGTCGCGGGTAATCGCGCGTTGCGTACGAAGCGCAATTTCCGAGCCACGACTGGCGGAGAACCGCGAGACCGAAGGGGTCGCGACGTTCTCGGGAAGGCATTTTTGGACGAGATAGTCGGGTTTTAGGACGCGACGAGCGATGGAACCAAAGATATGTTGGAGGTTTTCTGTTGATGGACAGTTTAAGTTTGTTTAAGGACGTTCACTGTAAAAACAGGTGTCTTATTTTAAAACGCTCTTGTCCCATTTTTAAAACGTTTTCAGGTGTTTTAAATTTTAACCTATCTTTTTATAATGGAAAACAGTTCTAACGTTTTAAAATTGAGACGGAAGTGTTTTAAAATAAGACACTTCTTTTTGCAGCGTTCGAACAAAAAGTGAAATAAAGATTAAATTTTGAAAGAAATGTATGTAAATATACAGGGTGATTAATTTTATTTGCTAAAATGTGAACGATTTTTACCGTCTAGTTCTCGAGAAAGACAAAGTTTTAATATTGGGTTTAATGAGAACAACATTTCAATATGTTAAGCAAGTTTTATTTATTCGTAATTTAATTAAGATTTTCAGGTGAAAAACTGTCTAGTTTACGAGTTAGAGCATTGCTGCAATGAAAAATGAGAAGAATTTACCGTGCAGTTTTGAAGATATATGCTCAATGAATAATAGATTATTAAAACATTATTAACAAATATTTTATGTGGCACACAATAAATCAAATTACAGAAATCTGATATAATCGCAGTTTAAATAAATTATTACATTAGCAAGTTTATATAGAAAACAATGGAAAATGTATTTTACTTATTAACATTAAACTAACGAAACGAAATCACTGGTACTAACGAAATCACTAATATATATCATTTCAATAATATAGTTTGGCGCTTAGAAATATCTGGCCATTTGTGTAAAAACTACCTTAAGGGGATTCATCTGCAATTTTGAGAAAGAATCAGTTAATAGTTTTCGAACAATATAATGAAGTCAGAAATGATGTATATTTTATAACTTATAAGACAAAGATTTTATAAGATATAAGAACAACAAATTCGGTTGGATCAATAACAAGCGCTGTTGAGTGAAAAGAAACCGGTGATAATTCAACAGAATTTGCCATTGTTTCAATAATTCTACGTTTTACAATCCTCTTTCAAATCAATAACATTTTTCCCTCCGTGTAAACATTCATATATCGTCCTGAAAAACAAATCCGTGATTTGTTTTTACAGAAAAGTCAGAAACGTTCAAACATAAAAAATGTTACTTACAAATACAGACACTTCAAAAACAATATAAAGTTGTTTTACATGGTTTTCCTCAAAACAAACTCTATACTTTTATATTCAAACATATAAATATGTAATCTCTCTCAGTTACACATTCCAACACATTTCCGTCAACTCACCGAAACATTGACCATAAAATACTTTCGTAATAACCTTCCTTGTTCCCTGTAAACAAATCCAGATGAAGAATAAAACTTTACTATATCGTCACCAAAAAATTCTTCGAACCCACAAAACATTTCTCTTCTCGGCATGATACGTCATAATTCCAGATGTTACCGTAAACTGTACTTCCAAGAAACTCAAATAGTAAAATCTCCGCGTGGCGTCCCAAATTTCTCGTCAAAAAACGCCAAACGGGCACTTTCCCTCCAAACCCGTCGACGGGAATCTGGCGATGATCGAGCTCGTGCTGCATTTTTGCGTCTTTTACCAGGGGGAAATATCTGTCACTTGACAAGAGCGCGTGCTCGCCGTGGAACGTGGGTGGACGGCTCCAGAGGCGCGTCCCTCGAACAAGCCGTCTCGGCGAGATACGTGTTGCGAGCGCTTGTAAATTTGTCACATTTAATGGGCGATCTTTCGGGCCCGGTCCGGGCCGCCGAATCGGCGCGCGCTCGCGATTATAAATTACGCGATTACGATGACAAATAAAAACACCGGCGCCGCGCGCCTCCGCCATTAGTCAGCGCCGCGCGCGGATTAATTGCGAAACAAAGCACGACGTGGCGTTACACGCTCGATTCTTAAGTTACGGTCCCCGTGTCGCTTGAAAAATGCGCAGCAGGGGGCGCTGGCGTGGGTCGCCTTATGCAACCGCGCTTTCGAAATCGGCGCCGATCGGACGCGACGCCGCATTTCCCCGGGAATCGGGCACAAAGTACGTCGCGCCGAAAGTCGAGCGACACGCGCAGCTGCCGATCTTATCCGGGCGCACTATTCCCTTTCAATAAGGAGCACTTGCCGGCGCGATAGGATCGCTCTATTCCGCGATTAATGTCGTCCCGTATGCCTAATGTGCCGATTTAAGGGAAACAATCGGCCGCGACACAAAGGCCCGAGCCGCGCTGGAAAATGAGCGACGAGCCCGACAAGCATCTCGCCACGCAACCCGTTATGGAGATTAGCGGGCCCGCGCGGACAATGCCGGGTTCCGTAACCCCGGCGATCCAAATACGCGCGCAATAAGACGCCGCAACAAATGTTTATCATCAATTTGAATATTATCTGATGTGGGTGGCGGACGCCGTCGCTTCTGCCTCATCCTTCACCGTCTGCCGCAGCTCCGCCGGAAAGAAAGCTGGACCTTTCTTCCCGGATCGGACAAATGCCCCGATCGCCGTGTCCGAAACGTTGACAAATGTCCGCGATCTCGTTAACTACGAGCGAGCGCCGTTAACAGTCCGGAACTCGCGTAATTGGGGGCGCGCGTGTCCAAGTTGGCGTCCGACCGTTTCCGGATGGTTTCGCGAAAAGTTGGGTGAAGGACAGGTTGGCGGTAATGGAGGGAGGTTGAGAAAATTAAATTTTCACAAACCCTAATTTTTCCAGATTATGTGGGAGAATTTGTTCGATGTTCCAGATTTATGGATAAGAATGGAAAATCTTTGACTGCCTCTTCGGGATGAGAATATTGTCAATGAGGAATATAACGATATTATCACAGATGAAAGTGCAATTGGATTTGAGAAACTGTGTCATTGCACTAATTTTACTTATATCTTCGAATTTTTCTGCGAGTAAATGCCAACTTTTAACGCGATCGTTAATTGACAAAACCGCGCCAGGTCACGACCCTGTGAAATTGCGATAACGCCCGGCCAATTTCCATTTCGGGCCAAACCACGGCCCGCAGAGATCCAGGAGCTAGTCGCAGGAACAGTTAGCACGCGATAAGAACGGATGCGGGAACGCCGGCAACTTGACGACACTATACTCGGAGTCCGCGGGTGTACCGCTATGTGATGACAGTTGCCGTAAAACTGACCCGCGCATTATCTGCTATCTGCCGACGTATGTAATCAGCCTGGGAATGGGACCCGCGGCTGTAAGAAGGGACGGTATTCCGCATAAGTAAACAGGAATAGAGGACGAGAACTCGCGGTCGGATGCGGGGAGTCGTGCGGTTATTTTGGTTCGGGATGAAAATTCGCGTTTTTTCCAGGCGACGACTAATTAGATAGTCGCTTAAAATTTCAGCGAAAGCTAAAGGAAGAATGGATCATTGTTTTAGGTTCAGTTCGTAATTTTTTCGCTTGTTTTACGAACGTGAATAAAATTTTATTGGGCACTTAACCACATTTTCTGAAGCCTATCGAGTGCAATGTTTATCATTACTGGGAGTTTGTATAAGGGTATCAATTGCATACGCTTTTCTTCTTGCATTAACAACAGCCGTTCTTTTTTATGATATCAAAGAAAGGGCGGAAAATGCATAATTGACAATGATAATGGTTAGATTTCAAGTGAGATGTTCTGGAGTTTCGTTTCGAATGTTCAGAGAAAAAATGTTCCAGTCGATTTGGAATCCGAGTGTTTCTTCTTTTTCTTTATTTTATGCGTCGGCTCATTAGACATTCATTAAACCCCATTTTTCGCCTAAATTTTCATTCTTGTTAATCTAAAATTATTCGTGTTGAATTGACTATAATCCCGCTTAGATCAACAAGAATTTTAAGTATGCAGCCATACATTTTTCCGCGTGTGTGTAATTAATATGATAGCTTCACAGTTTACTTTGATAACCCGCTTTATCACAAAAAGCAAACTTAGTTTATACAGGAGATACCTGCTAGTACTCATTACTCAATATAAATACCAGTTAAATATAGTTTCCCCGTCAAACTTAATTAATGAACAAACTTTAGATTCATTCTTTGGGCAAAATGAAATATAAAATAGAGACTATAATAGTCATCGTTATCTTATAGAATGAAAAGAAACATAGCATAGTAATAACAAACATAATGATGTTTATGGAACTAATTACATTAATTACAATGTTTATTCGTAGACCTTTATGAATAAATACAGTTTATCCTTCTTACAGAATAGCTGTTCAATATTGAACATCTTCCTTTGGTATTCTTTGAATATACAGTTATTATTTATAAATATGACTTTATTCGAATTAACGATTTTGTGAATTCAAACGACATCTATCAAGTGGAATCCACAAATATAAAAGCCTTGCGTTTCTATTAATAATACAATAATTTTTATACGAAGAAGATATTCAATATAATACGAAAATCACATTTCAGATCCAGCGAACACGGATAGATAAATTTACATAGGTTTATTTTCTCGTGAACAAACTCGATTGTGGAAAGATTAAAGTGATTTATTATTACGAAATAATCTCGCGAGCAGATGCTGGCTATCTGGAAACTTCTAAAAATACTGTCTTCTTATTAGGTAGCATACATGATTCATAGATATATTCTTATCTCAATTAAGTAAATTGGTCTTAGTGGCGAGAGTAAAAAGCTTTTTAATTGCAAGCAAATTATTATTTTTAGATAACTAAGTGCTCACACTACCATCAATTATTCAAATAATTGATTCAAAATCTTCCGTCGAAATAATTTTCAGAATTTGTCCCCCAAATAATCGCTCTTCAACCGTCGCTTCAAACGTCATTCCGCCTCGAAATCCTTACACAACCGTTTTTTCTCCGCCCTGGCCCGATTCCATTTTTTCGGTCCACTTTTCGACGTCTCCGCACCCGCTTCCAGAATATTTCGAATACTTCCAGTTAATCATTTCCTCGAGGGCCGCTTTTTACCCGTTAACTATCTCTTCTCTACATTTTCTTGCGACATCAGCCGAGCGGGAATCGATCGCGCCATTCGTTCCGCCCAAAAACTAAACGATTCCCCTCCCGCCTCTCCTGCGACGCGTTGCCAACCGAGCCGAGTATTTGGCCGCCGAAAATCCAGTTTCGCCGCGCTTCTGCGTATCGCGCACGAAAACCTGCGGCAACACTGATGTCGGCTCGAGATGGCCCACGTAATTGGCGTAAACGGTCGAGCCCGAAATCGCCTCGTTCCGCGAAATCCCGTCTTTTCCGCGTTGCGTGACGTCGCGATTGTTTTGCGCTGCCGGCGCTATCAATCGCGCGCGAACGTAACCATGGACCGGTTGGAGCGCGATCCCTGGCTTCCTGCGGTCTGAAGAAACGGCGGCAATTGCGTAACGAGAATCGCCGGCAAAAACGCGAATTTCGCCGCGCCGCGCTCGAGCAAACAAGACATTCCAGAAAGCCGGGCGGCGCTCTTTTTGCTGTCGACCACTTCCGCTCTCGCGGATATCGGCCACTATCGGCTTACGCCCATGCGGACTATTATGTTTCGAGCGGTGACGAGCGTGCGCGAATCTTATTCCCAACCGAACGAGTCTCCAAAAATCGTACCGCAACATTGCGGGGAGAACGACGGTATCATACAATAGGGACATCATGCAACACAGATGTATTGAAAGTATGAGAAAGATTTCTTGTGTATCTTAAAATATGCAGATGGAAAATATCGGTGAAAGGAACTATTTGGATAATAAATTACGTCCCAAAGATTTTTTTGTTAGTTTTGTTAGTTTCGTTAGTTTTGTTAGTTTTGTTAGTTTTGTTAGTTTTGTTAGTTTCGTTAGTTT
>JABFPB010001236.1:0-26836 GCA_022817645.1 Ceratoteleas bidentatus | reverse complement strand
ACTAACAAGAACTTCAAAGTATCAAAATTTGCAATACAATTTTTCTGAATGTCTAAATTAGTTTCATAATGACCGACCAACCAATTTAATTAATCAAATAAAAATTCCCAGATTTCCAACAATATTCCCTGATTTTTCCAGAAGGCTGAATTGTGTTTTTTACATTCGTACTGTAAAAAATACCACAGTACATAGTGTGAAATAGGTGTTGAATTATCTACGAACCTGGTACCCGCTCTTTCACAACTCAACCTTGACATGACTACTGCTTTGGCCTGTCTGTGGCCAACGTATACAGTTCTTATCTCTACGCTGCCACACATGGCTTTTAGCAGCCAATGACTGGTATTCACTCCATATCTTAACAAATGGATATGCAACATTCGATTCCTGCAGACAAATGCAAAACATACTGATCAGAAGAGTAAAATGAATTTGCACTTTATATTCCAAATCTACTCTCTAATGCATGTCAACAAAATTTTTTTGCAATGATGCTTATTTTAACCATAAATGCTAACCAGAAGAATCTGTTATCAGTCGTTTTGGATCTGCAACGTCTCTGAGCACTTAGGGTAATGTCCATAGCTTCTTGTTCACCAAAACTCCATGAAAAATAGAAGGTACCTGCAATTAAAACCAAAAAAATTATTTAAATAACTCTCGATGAATAATATTAAATGTTTGCAAATGAAAAAGCTGTATACAAATTTACTTTTTTATTATGAAAACACTGTCATATTATTTTATTTTATTTTACATATTGTTATTCTATTAGATATTGTTAAAATATTTGCATTTTCATTTTGGTACCTGAATTAAGAACTTTGCGCACTTCTCCAACCCTATCTTCACTGGACTGAGCATAGTGAAGAGGTACGAAGTGAGTTTGTGTGATACGAAAAATTTCAGATTCGCCAATTTTGCCAACAGAGAAGCATCCAGTAACGAGGACTAAATACAGTAAAGTGTTTTCTCCAGCATTCAGTTGCAGAACTCCTAAACATCCATAGGCATCTAGTAATTTTGTGTATTGCGACTTCAATGACTCTGTTTCTTGAGAAGCTGCAACAATAGTACATATGAAACAGTGTTCAATTATGCATGAAAAATTGAATGTCAAGTGTGTATTGAGGCAACTGATGACATTGTTTGAGCATTTTCATGATAATCAAATTCATTATTGTTCTGATTATTTCATGCATTTGGATCAATTGTAATTTCTGCAGTACATGCATTTCAATTTCACCTTTCCCTGTTATTATCATAAATTATACGCGCGATAAATCAAAGTCATCTCTCCAATATCAACTTTTGATCATTGAAATTCCATTGCTGATATATTCCATTGGAAATTCTTGAACAAAACAGTTTTTAATTTCGAAAATTAACTGTTTTTAAATTGATTCTTATTATAAACGTTGATTCTTATTATAAAATTGGTCATATCAAGAGAGTTTTTTATTAGTGTTTTTCATATCCGAAACTTGATAAAATCTAAACAAACTACGGAAAAATATGTTTGATATATATTATTGGAATCCCAAATAAAAATAATATATTACATGTTAATAACATTTAATATCTAATTTTGACATTTCTCTAATAACTTAAATATACAAGTTAATGCATTGTTTCCTTATTTTAAAGTATTTTGACAATTCAATTTATGATGAGTAAGTCAAGTATTTAAACAACTAATACTCTAAGTAAAATAATCTGCAAGTGGTTAAAAATTATTAAATACAATATGAAATGTCTCAAAAGGCCACTGCAATTGAAGAAACACCAATTCGTAACATGTCTTCCTGACCAAATTATTGATCCCATTGTAACATTCCTCTTATCAACACTTACTTTCATCAATACATTTCCTATTTATAGCTCAGTTAAAATCTGGGAAAACCTAACAAAATGACAAACTTTTCTGCAATGAATACACTAATTTTGCTGAAAAATACTTATAAAATCAGCTTTAATAATAAAAACAACTTTCGATTTTTGAATTAACAATCATTTCCTTTAAATATACACAAATTATTTTTACTTTGAAATAATTGAATTTTCCTAACAAAGTCTTTTAATCGCAGGATTTTATTTAAAAGTCTTCATATATTTAAATTTCATCAACAAAAAGCATTGTCAAGTACTTAATACGTATTAAATTCAAGATGGATTTACAAAAATGCTGATTTTCATATATTATCCTAGCTATCTCATTTTGATAAAACCTTTCTAATTGCATAACATCCTTCGTACCATTATCTATCTACTTAATCCTCTATTTATATCAGTAACGAAATGTCAAAAAGAACTTTTCATTGACTATCTGAAAATCTTGATTCCAATCTTACAAATTGACATTTCAACCAGACGATTATCACTAACTTATACTGCTTCGTCAGCCGATATAAACATCGCCATTGCAAAACAACACTGTGAATCCCAATCTACCCAACAACCACTCCATTTGTCTATTTATTTTCTCTACAATATACCTACCTTATTTTTCAGATTTAAAAACAACAATAACAACTACTCCTGTTATTTATAGATATTTTTAATAACACATTTGTAAGAATTTTTTTATTACATTTGTCATAGACAGGTTCGCAGTTTTTAGGTAAATATTACGTCAATGCTGTTTGTACTGCTGTTTGCCAATATTCAAAAGTAATTTAGTAATCTTTCTGTAAATCGTCTATGTATTTGATGGTTATATCTCGAGTAACTGAACTCATATTGAAATTTTGTCGTGCATTTTTCTCAATTGAATACATTTCAATCATTGTAAACCCTATAGTTTATTAAAAAACGATTTGTTTGTATGGAAAATTCATCTAAAACTACAATCTGTTTCAATATGGCTCAGGATTCTGCACTGAACATTTTTTTTATATTGAATGGAATTGAATTCAGTAGAGCAGATCAGTACAATTCTAATTTCACACTCTGGACGATTGTAATAAAAACTAAAAATGTCAATTCTGTTCAATTGTCTTCTGCTTCTAATTAGAAGTTAGATGGCATTATGGAATACAATGTTTTCTATTCTATTCAATTCAGGAACTGGAATAGAAACTTTATATTAGACGTTAAGTTTTCCGACATTCCATTAGATGTCAAATTTGTAATATTTCTGAATTTCACAAGTTGTCAATTCCTTTTATTTGATACAATGTAACACATTTCACTGATATTACATTGAAACTGGATTCCACAATCTCATCATCATTTACTTAGAATAGAAACAGACAGGAATCGACTTTTCGCATTCTCTATTCTCTACCATCCAGCCCAGTTAAAAAATTCCATTGGGACTAATATGGAATAGTCCTAATGGTTTCTAGATTGTTTCTGTCACTGCTGTCACATTTTATATAGAATTTATTATATAGTATGTGAATTTATATTATAGTATGTGATTTTTTAGCCCATATATAACTGCGTATACTTTTATTGGTGTCTAATTGTAATTCTGTGTCAAAATCTGTACAAAATTCAGTCCTAATGATTTTTATGCGGTTTTTGTCAGTTTTTCAATATGTAACTAATAGTATCTGATGGAATTTTTTAATCTAGAGATTGTTAATTGAGAATTTTACAATCCTATCCTTTCAAACATTTTGTAAAGAATATCTTTTTTCTCTCGGAATCCAACTTACAAAGCACAGCGACCGCCTGCGACTCAAACAGGACGGTGTCTTTGCGATTCCGCTGCTCCAAAATGATCGAGTGCGGACTCGGCGGCTTGAGCTTCTCATAAACGCGGAAGCCTTTGCCCATCGCCATCGTGCGGTCACTTTTACTTCGTCGACTGTCGCGAGGTTATTCCCAGCTCACGGACAACGGAGGCGTCCGCGTAGCACACTGACAGCGGTCAAGTCGCGCTGCCAGCCGATGGTCATAGGTCGGCGCTCACGTCGTTGCCTGGCGGAGTGCGCGCGCGACCATGGACGCGGCCGGACGACCGAAAGGACGCGCGAACGACGGAATCTGGAGGATCCGCGGCGACGGCGGCGTCAGCGGGCTGCTGTTGTGAGTCGTCTCGTTCCGCGCACGACCGAGTGACGGACTGCTCGTCGTCGATAACCTCTCGGTGTTTACGATTCGGCGCGCGGACGGGAAGCGCGGGAGATTTGAATGCATGACCGAGGGCTAGCTTTATATAAACGATGATCGTATAAGGATCAGATTTCCATATGAAAAACATGTTTCAATCAGTTTCAAGATGATTGAACAAGTTTCAAGGTGTCGGTGCTAGTTACTCAGATCTATACAGGGTGCGGTGAAAGTCCCAAAACGTCCAGTATCTGGAGACATTAAATTAATCGCGTAGCGTGTCTGGGATCATATATTTCATAGTGGTGATTGAAAAAAAAGTATATATATTGGTCTAACAACAATATATATATTTTGTTAAGTAGGTTGGTAAGTTAAAAGGTAAAGTTGAGATCTCACGCATTTAAACAATTGCAGAGTAATGTGAGGTGTTGATATATTCAACATTGTTTATCTTATGTTGAACTTACTGCAAATGAAAAAAAAAATTAATTAACAATTTCAGATTTAACTAAGAATAAGGCTTCAAACGTTCATGTATTCAACAATTAAAGACGAACTAATTACAGAACAATCCAATTACAAGCTACTACAGAAAAAATGTAGTAGCGTGTACTTTTGCTTTGAAAAGGTCTATTCTAACAAAAGGCACCCTTTAGTTTGGAATTCACTTTTTATAAGATGAGGATTTGTTAAAATGGAAATGATTTTACTGAGTAAATCCACATTTACTCCTTAATTAACGCCTGTGCCAAGTTTGCCTTCTTGTTCACTTTTCTTAGTTTATTTTGGAGCTTCCTTCTTATAATATTCTGTCTTGCCAACCGTTTTTTGTAACATTCTGAAATACAAAAAATTACTTTATGTTAAACTCATTCAAACACCGAAGAATATGATATGGCTGCCTTATCAAAAAATCCCATGTAGAATCCCACGTAAGATCTCACGCAGAAAATTTTATTGCCATAACTAGGATTCGAACCCCCTTTCTTTCTCGCAGAAATCTGAAAGTATTACCACTCGGCCGAAGTCGTTATATCTTCAAGACGCGTTTAAAATTCAATGGTTCACTTTCACGTTTATTGGAACAGTTTCAATTTCAATTATTTATTTCAAGTACAGGCAATCGCCCAATTTACAATATGTACAACAGTTCTCATAACTATCTACAGTTCATCTATTTTTTACGCTTTTTTATGCATACGAGAACAGATATATGTCTTTCATACAGGATTTATACGCCTCAGGTCCATTCGTCGCGACATCCCCGTTAGTATCGTTCCATTGTCGACTCATTCGCCTTAGTGGGGCATATAACCAGTGATTGGTTCTCGCGTACGGTGTGGCAAAGGTACTCTGGTTTACCAAACGAGGATTTCGCGACGGAACCTTCCACAACAGTTGAGATAATAGCGCGTTACAATCAATCAATCCCGTTTGTAATTTGTACATAAATATCGCGTCGTTATACTCTCTCAGTGACTTTAATGTGCTCAGGTCAAGAATGCTCGCAATGTGGAAATAATTGTGAGATAATCGGGGTGAGGGCAGCTGTAGTTTCCAGACCATGAAATTTAAATATTTGTGCTGGATGGATTCCAGTTTCTTGCTATGGCATTCGTAGTGTGGTGACCATATAGGGGTAGCGTACAATAATATCGGCCTTACGAGGGATAAGTACAGTGTTCTCAACACATCGCAGTCGGTGAAATCTTCGGTTGTTCGCCTCATGAAACCCAGCATTTTCAGAGCTTTGTTGGCTATATATTCAATATGAACGTCGAATTTAAGCTTTCGGTCGAAAATGACTCCCAGATCTTTAAATTCTGTAACCAACCCTAAGGGTTGGCCAGCAATGTCATACTGGGGTTCATGTGGTCGCCTTTGGGTGGAAAATCTCATTGCCTTACATTTCGATATATTAAGAGATAATCCATTTTGTTCGCTCCATAAGGACAATGAGTTAAGTGAGTTCTGTAATCGCAATACATCATCTAAATTTCCCACGGCGCTATACAACTTCAAGTCATCGGCAAAGAGCAAAAAAGGGCAAGATGGTAGGGCTAACTTTAAATCATTGACAAAAATAAGAAATAGCAGTGGCCCCAAATGCGACCCTTGAGGAACCCCTGAAGTCGGTACTATGTCTCTAGATGTGTACGATTTATACTTAATATTTAAGGTTCTGCTGGATAGATAGCTACGGATCCAGTCCAAGAGATCTCCATGTATCCCAAATGCATGTAATTTCGCGAGTAATATTTCATGGTCAACCGAGTCGAAAGCCTTCGCAAAATCAGTAAAGATCACATCGACTTCTAGCTTCGCTTCCAAATTTTCCAACACAAACTGTTCCAAACACAATAAGTTCGTCGTTGTTGACTTCTTACTCCTAAAACCATGCTGTTCTTCGATCAGAAAAGGATTAAAAATGGGTGTGGGTTTAGCTGTTATTATTCGAACAGTTTGGGGATAATGCTGAGCATCGATATGGGACGATAATTTCTTGCATTCGATCGGTTGCCAGATTTAAAGATAGGTGTTACGAAGCTCTTTTTCCAAAAGACCGGGAAACTCCCCTCTCGGAGAGACTTCGTGAACAGTACATGGAGCATTGGTGTAAAGTTCGCTGCACATTTTATCAACAATTTAGCGGGGATTTACAGTACGGTTTGAAATATATAATTTTTAAACGAGTCTTGAAGATATAACGACGTTGGCCGAGGTTATACTTTCAAACTTCTGCGTGAAAGGAAGTTCATTTGAATCCTAATTATGCAATAAAGTTTCTTGCCATAAAAATTTATGTAGGATCCTACATAGACGTCAATGGGATGTAAACCAAGCGCATCTATGTTTTACATAGACAATAATATCGGATCCTATGTGGGATCCTACGTAGGATCCCGAGTGGGATCTCACAGGGCGGGTGTATTTTGTACCTAAATTACTTGGAGCATAATGGTACACGGTACCTAAAGCGAATGCGCCTAAATGCTGCCGTACCTAAAATACGTTGCTCCTATTCAACTAAACGATATCGCGCCTAAAGATCACGAAGAAACGACGTCGTGCCTAACAGACACGAATCCTAAATTTCGATTCATGCAAATTATTTCCACCAATCGGAAAGTCTGCAAACAGGCCTGGTTAAAATTCGTCCGATAGGCGTGACATCGTTTAGGCTTTGTGATATTTAGGCGCCATATCGTTAAGGTGTAACGTTCGTTAGGTACGATATCTTTTAGGGTTCGTATCAGCTATTCTCGACGTCTTTTAGGCTTCGTGATCTTTATGAGCGATGTCGTTTAGGTGTGACGTATTTTAGGGGTAATAGTATTTAGGCGCATTAGCTTTAGGTGCCACGTACGGTTATGCACAAAGTAGTTTAGGCGCGAGATACCTCCCCCGATCTCACGTCGGATCCTACATAGAATCCTACGTAGGATTTTTTGACAGGGAGCGCAGTTCTGGATTGTATATACAATAATATCGGATCCTATACATATGGATAGAAATGGAAATGGAATGAATCGGATTAAACCCCAGTTAATTTCTTAAAGTTTATGGATGAGAAATAATAAGTATAATAGTTTTGCACTCAAAATATTTGTTATTCCAGCATGTTTAGCACAACAAAATCGACTTACCACGTTTTTCGCAATTTTTTTTGGCGCTGCAAGCGTTGTTGTCTTGGTGTATTCTGGCAATGTAAATCACGTAAAAAAATCAATTTGACATATGATGTAAAAACGTATGATGTAAAATTGATGTTCTATCAGGGCAGGGAACTTACTTCATATTTCCCTCCAGTGGCGAGTGTCCTCCTAAAATGTACTACGGTCGACGAAGAAGCGGCGTTGCCATTTCCCCAGTTGCACAAATGAACCCCAGCCGATTAGTCCACGTTCTCACCCAACCTAACCCGAGTCTAACCTAACCCGCTCCGTACAAAAATATTCGCTTTTTCGCTCGGGAAAGAAAAAATCGAACGATTGTAGTTGTAGCGTTTTTGTCGCCGTCTCTCGCGACTGTCAAATCGCGCGGGTAACCTAAAATAAAATTCGCTCGATAATTATGAAATAACATCACCTGCTCTCATCAGTTGTGAAAATCCAGGACAACCGTTCGACGAAGATGAAGTTTTGGTTCGCGATTTCGCTCGTTTGTTGCGTTAGTGCCTCGTCGATGATGACCCCGCCGAAATCCGCGGTGGTGGTCGCGTTCGAGGACACGTACGACCTGTCGCTATTGGCCAACACAATGTCAGATCAGGGAATTTACTCGACGTTAATCGTCCTGGAAGGCGAGACGAAAATAGCCGAGCAACTGGTGGAAGTCGAGGTTCTCCGGGTGAATGGCACCATTTATGGGGCAGCGAACAGCGAATCCCGTGCCTTAGACGCGTGTAGGAATTTTTTGAGCGATGAGAAGATCGCGAAAAAAATGGATGAGATTCAGCCGACTTTTGTGATATTTCCTGCGTTGAGGTAGATTGATGAATTTTGAAGAGATTTTTTAATAACATTTCACTGCAAGTATCTCCGTGGATTTTTTTCGCAACAATTTCCAAGTTAAATAAAATTGTTAATTATTTTAATACATTTTCTCTATAAATTATAGAATAATAACGTTTCAGTTGGCTTTCCATCTGCCTTTAGGCATATAAATCATCCTATTAACAAAATTCAAATAAAAATATACATTAAAAAAAATTTTGCAATTATTTATTACTCGCACTTCATTTTCTAAGCAAAAGTTTATGTTCAGGAAAAAGAATTTAAAAAATAAAAAATCTTATTTAAATAAAATAAATCTTAATTAAATTCAATAAATCTGATAAATTGGGGTTTTTAATGAATGATGTTTTCAACAATTCCAATCGTTTGACATTACTTTCAGACATGATGGCTGTCTTTTGCCATGGACCAAATCCTTAGGATCAATTCCAGTGATTTGGGCTCGAGGATTAACAGAAGAGCAGTATGCATTTGACCAAACAAAAGTAGCTCTGCCTATCAACAACGGTGGATTTTTCTCAACATTATTTGCGAACGTCAATGTCAGAATTCTTATCAATTCAGCGAGAAATAATTACATCAAACCAGCACTGCAAATCGTGTCAAAGCATCTGCCAAATGTTGACACAGACTTAGATGATTTGTATTCCTCTGTGAATTTGGTTTTGTGGGGGGCTGACTCAATTTTACGAGTGCCTGGTGCTCCACTGACCCACTTTTTAGTTGAGGTGCTTATTGTTGTTAAACACTCCAACTGATTTTAATTAATCTTTCAAAACTATCAATTTCCATCTATCTAATATCAGATAGAGGATTTATCAATTTTGATAATTCGATGATTAATAATTTGATATTTCAGGTTGGATGTCATCACTGCAGAGGACCTCAACCTCTCCCCTCAGATATCCAAAAGAAACTCATTGAGTTCAAATCCGGATTAATAGTAGTATTTCTCGAAAAGATGTACGCCAAATTAGTACAGGAATTAGCACAGATGATTCCGAGTGGTAGAAATGGCCAGGCGATTCTTTGGAGTGTCAAAGACGTAACCCTGGAAAATACCCCGGAAAATTTGTTTATTGTCGAGGATATCGACAGACAGGATATCGTTGGTAATTTCACTCAAAAATCCTTTCATCTCTTCGTTTCACCAATATTTGCAATCTGCAAATAGAACATGGCACACATTTGTTAAAGTTATAAACTCTTTATTTTTATCAATGTATTTATACTGAATTAATATTGATACTGAATGTATCCTTAAAATAACTAAATCAATAATATAAATAAATTCTAACATTTATCCAAAACAACAGGATTTTCAAGAACCAGAGTGCTTCTGAGTCACTGTCCGGATACTGAGGTTCTCGAGGCGATGAACCAGGGAACTCCCATTATTTGTTTCCCCAGAAACCCAGAGGAATCTAAAAACGCGTTGCGTGCAGTTGAACTTGGATTCGCCATTTCTACGCTCAATGATATCTCCACGAATACCGTTGGAAATCACATATCTCTGATTCATGAGACTGCGAGTTATCGCGAAAATGCCAGGAAAGCGTCGCTGGCGATTCGCGACAGACTGAATCCTGCGATGGACAGACTATTGTTCTGGCTGAACTACTTGGCTAAAAACAAGGGCGAGGAAAACAGCATGCTGGCTCCGCCAGCTGTTGTGACGACTTATGTAGAGACGTTCCAGTGGATTTTAGGTTTCTTTATTGGCACTGCTTTCAGTATTAACCTGACGTTAATGTACTTTTTAGCGCGGTACATTACTGAAAGGGAACGTCCAGTTAAGGCAAAGAAGCATAAGAAAGGGATCTAAATTCTGAATTTCTCTTGGACAAAGAATTCTGTGGTTTTGAGGGTAAAAATGTTGGGATACTAGTTTGTGATTTTCAGATTGCATTTCACGTTAAAAAAACTTTTATAGATTTTAATTATGATTGGATATATCGAATGTAATAATATATAGACAGCGAAAATAATGCGTGGACAGTGAAATACTATATTTTAATGGACATTTTACTGGATATTCCTGAAAAGGATCACTTAACAGACTTTTATTTTAAATTACATATATGAAAATGTAAATATGGACATATCCAAATATATTCTTAGCTCAATTTTTGAAAAATGCCACTTACTGAGTTTTTCCTCAAAACCACAAAATCGATGATAATCGTTATGCAAATCTGTCTGAATTGTAACGTTCAATGTTCAGTCAATTTTTAACCCATCATTAGTGAAATCCCAGAGACTGGTCCCATGAAATTTTTTTCCAAACCAAAAAAATACTGGATTTCATTTATTACACATGTAGAAGAAATAATGTGGTTCGCTAGTCGAGAAAGGCTTTATTCTAATTTAGATTATCGTACTGAATATTTTGACAATACACTAATGAAGGGTTTACTATATGTTAAAATCAAGATTTCGATTGATATTCTTGACCATGACTTCGGTGATTTATGCCGGTGCTTTTTAATCGGTTGTGTGATCTTTGCTTTAATCGTTTTAAGAATAATTTTACTTAATATTTGTTGATTAACAACAATTTTATGGAGATTATTATAGCAAAAGTGGTTAGAACTTACTTTTCACTCAAACTATCTCATTTCTATTACTCTTTCTTTCTCATTTGATTAATCTCTGAACCATTTACCAACTACTTTAAACGTGTACAATCCTAAAATTTAGTATAATAGTGCTTCTGTACCTATACATATCTTTCAACACCCTCGAAACATTCTTTTACACAGTATTAAATTCAACTGTTCGACTCTTCTTGCCTTCCTTCGCAATAAGACCAAAAGACGAATTACCGTTCCTCTCGACACGAAAGTTCAAACTGTTATGCACTTTTGAAATTGTCACAAAATAATTGTTACGACCAAATTCAAAGCTAATATATTCTATACATATATATATTTTTAATCCTATCGACGTTTAACACAAGATTGAAAGGCATACGATTGTGGTTGTAAAACGGGATTCCCCAATTAATGGGTAATTCAGTAAATTCGCTAATCGATTTAAGTTGATCTATTAATTCCAAATTAATCGATAACTCCGAAATAATTAACCAGGCGATATTCCTGACTAATCCACTAAATGCGAGATTCCGACGAAAGCCACCGGATATCCTGCAGTCCTGACAATATATCAGATTGGTCCTAAAATTTAGGACTGCCCTACTTAGTCCAAAATATGATATTGCGTGTTCTCTTGTTGATGTCACTTAAGTGTCCACGTATGTCCAAACGACTATTTTCGTGCATTTATTTACAAATCTCTGGTTTTGTACGTTCTTTAAGATACGATATATTTTATATAAGCATATTGTAAGCCAAAGATGGACGATCTCTCGTTCCTTATTTCCCGAGTGCAATAAATGAGTTAGCTTTACATTCGTTTCGAACGAAATGATTTCGCGTCTGGAATTCCCCCGTCGTCCATCTTTCTGCATCGTTTTACGTGCCATGAACCTTTTACACGTGTAAATCTGTAACGAAACAAGCGCGATTGACTCGATGTAAAACATCGACGCTAATAAATCAAATACAAACACTGCGAGCTTTGTGTTCATTCGTGTTTAATGGTTTGTATAAATAAATGCGCAGAGAGCGCAACTGAAAGTCTGTACAAACGTATCTTACAACAGTGCTGAGAAAGCGGGCAAAATGCTTGGGGATTGTTATCGGTTGAGTGTTGCGGTTGCGTGAATTGATGGAGTAAATGATTTTACACATCTGTATTTATAAATACACATTGCGTGGGGTACAGGTCATGCATATATAAATATTATCAGCTACGGTACTCTCTAGGGCTAGGTCGAGTGACGCGATTCCGAAATCAAAACGTCGGCGGATCTGTGACGTTCGTTACTCGCTTGCAATACTGTTTGCTCGACAGAGTTGCGCTTTTTCGTTTCGTTTGTTACGGCGGCTTGACGGATTCGATGGTCCCGAGTTATATGACTTATATGAGTAAAATTCACGGAGTGTAACAGCAAAAGTTATTTTTTGCTATTATTGATTTTGAAAACATTTGTTAAAAACTCAAGTAAAAGGAATTTTATTTGAACTTTGTGATACATGTAAAACGTATTTTTTCTTTTAATTTTAAAAATCAATTTTGCAATTTTTTATTGCAATTTCATAAAAAAAGTTAATTGTTTAGATTCTAAACAAAATATTTATGAAATATGTGTGCTGTTCAAAAGAACACATGATCTTAAAGATGAGAATTCATATTTTTCGGATTAAAAAATTAATTTTTAATCCTATTTGTTCAAATATGGCTAGTTACATCAATTTGAAAAGTCGGTACATTTTCTAATTTTTTAAGTGGTTCATTTTTTCTTTTGGCCACAGAATAGTTTAATACTAAACGATTAAATTTGTAAGTTATTTAATTTATGGGAATGCAAAAAATAAGTCAAGTCACTCGGTGAGCATCGAATGATAGTCGGCTTTTTTGTTTGACAAAAACCCGAATCAACTGTAAGTCCTCGCGTCTAGACTTGTCTACCACGTGTTCGCTCTTACGGTACTTAATTTATTATTGGTAGATAAATTTCCTCGGCTTTACAAAAGTTGTAACAAAACGTGTCTCGTGACGCTTATCGTGTAAATAAATAAGTCTTTCGCGTGTTCGTGCTCGTTTTCCAACAGCTTTTTCGGTAATTAGAAAGTAATGCGAACGGTTTTTAAAACGCTTTGGATCGTTTCGTTTCCGACTGATCAAAGTGAAAATGAAATGACCTGACGCGATGAAATGATACAATGTCGAGTTCGCAGATAAAAAGTTATCAAAAATATCAGTCAATCAATGGAATACGGTCAGGATACAATTACCCGATGCAATTCGTCGACGTTTTATCGATCTACGTATTAATCGACATTAATTGATTCGAACTAAAGCGGGATTGACGAGACGCGTGACAATTATCGACTGATGTCTTATCAAGTACAGTTTTCGGAAATTTGCGTCTAAAACGGTTTGGACGTTGTCGAAATGAAATCCTGAACGATGTGTAAAATTCAAAATGCACACTCAATTTGTACCAAACGCAACACTAATTACAAAAAATCATAACAATAATTTTGGTCCACAATATACAGAAATCCGTCTGCAAAAAATCTTTCTTACAAAAATAAAAATCTTTCCTTACTAAACTACAAGAAATAAAGTACTAAAAACGATCGTAGATAATATATAAAATCTGCAAAACGCTGTTTTGCGAACGTTCCAAAGTCGTTTCAAAGGCAAACATCCACGCGCAAAACGTTCCTCTTATCTCGTGAGGAGGGTGTCGTTTGCGATAAAAAAGACGAAAAATGCGAAAGAAGTCACCAAGCGCGTATTTATCGAGGACGAAAACTTGAAACCGTTTGCTCGATCGTTGACCAACGTTTGCGCTTATATATAAATATATGTATATACACGATTACTATAAGTACATATGCTAAAAGTAAAAAAACCGTTTCTGTATGTACATATTCATTGGCATGCGAGAAATTGCTATTCTCGTCTGGAAAAATGATCGGTGTAAAAGTCACGTTGCGTGAAAACGGATCCTCCATCTCTCGCTGTTTGTTTCTGCACCTCGACGTGCATCTTTGCGCGATCTGTTAATTGTTTCGGCAAATCGGCCGCCTTTCGTTTGCATTTGTACAACATCGCCTCGTGGGACTCGTGGGAAAGCGCCCTCTACACAATTTCGCGTCCATTCGCAGAGGGCGCCCCGTTCCATTCGCAGGAATGATTTTCGATTGCAAAATGATTTGCGGGCCAATTCCGAGGTCTTGCGGGAAAGTCAGCTGAAAATGTGTCCCAAATAGGGATTCTTCTAATCCGTTTAATAAACATTTGTTAAACGTTGAATAAACGTTTATTAAACGTTTTAGCGTTTGTGTTTCGTTAAAGCAAGTAAAGGATCATTTTTCTATACTTTGAAAGTTTAGTATATCTTTTTCTCTGCCTAACATTTTCAGCTTGTAACATCTTGGCTTAGAAACAGGCAAACACTGTATTTTTGACAATTTCCTCTTTTATCCCATGTTTGTTCAATATTTCGTTTAATATCCAAGACAATTTTCGTTTCGGTTCCAAAATGTTATTTTTTCCCAATCGACAGAATCTGATCTTTTCAACACTTTTGCGAATCTTTTTTATCACGTGGTGATGGAATTTACTTCATTCCAGATAGAAAAATTGTATGAAATTGTCAAAAGATAAGATGGTGTCGATCAGCGCATTGACCTCGGATTTGTCTCCATTCGTCGAATCAAATTTTATAGCAAAACTTGGCGTCTTGAGTAGTAAGTGTTTGATATAGCAACTTTTATCGGATAGTATCATAATCTTAAAGGAGAAACGCAGCTGAAGCTCTCGGAACGTCGGTTCGCCGGATTCGCGAAAACGATCTTATCGGGCTCGAGCTTCAACTGCAACCGAACGCTTTTGTTATAGAATTTGACTCGGTACCGTTAAATTGGAAAAGTTACATTTACGGTGATTACGACTAGACTAAAGGTGGCAATGTTTTCTCGAACGTTACCAAAGGATCAAAATATACAACACAAAGTATCGTCGCACGATGTTTTAGTTTCTTGCCAATCGAATCGCACCGGCCATTTTTCGAAACTACACTGAGACCAAAGTTGTACTTCAAGCGACAGTTTTGTCTAGAAATTTGACTTCTTTAACTCTTCACTAGATAAAACGTGTCGGGTCTTTCTGATAGATTTCTTTTAGTGATACAAATTTAACATTTTCAATGGAAAGGAAAACAGTATTTTTGATTTTATATCATTTTTAGATAAATGTTATTGAATTTGGAACGAACAGTTTGGTTGAAGTTTCGTACGAAATTTCTGCCAAACCATTCTACAACTTTCTTCTCAGTCCATGATGCATTTACTCGTTCTCAGACGAGGCATCCTTTTATTTATGTTCGTTACCTTAAAAGAACGTATTAACTGATTCAATGTTGAAATAAGGTTTTTCTGAAGGATTTTTAGTAATATCGCATTAGCTTTGAACGAATCTTGAATAAATGTTGACTCAAACTTATATAATCAAGATGTGTCCAATCATTGATTTAAATTTAATCAAACATTGATTTATATTTAATCAAACATTGATTTATATTTAATCAAAAATTGATTTATGTTGACTGGAATTGAAGTTGAAGTAATTTTATCTTCAACATTTTAAAATAACATTTAAATAACATTTAACATTTTTTTTATTTAAATGTTTCATATTACATGATTTATTTTTTGAATTCAAATAAACATTTTAGCATTTATCAACATTTTTATATTAACATTGATTAAAATGAATTATTGTAAAAAATCATTAATTTCTACCAATATATCATTGATCTAAAATCAATGTTGCCTCTGAGTTTTCAACTTTAAAATTAATAATAAGATGTTGCTTTATCATTTCAAACTAATCTTGATTCTAGACTGACAACATTTACATAGTTAACTTTATATTTATATACTGAGAATACTCATTATTATAGACGAACCGATGTTTTATCAACATTTCATTAACTATCGTCTACTTCATATCAATTTTTCCCGCAATTTTGACATATTTAAATTTCGTATAAATATTTTATTAATGTATTGATGCGAATTCGTCATAAAAATTGCAATTTAATTAACTTCAGATGTTGAATAATTTCAACTCAACATCATGACAACGTTGATTCAACTAATACGTTCCCCCAAAATGTAATCCGGGAATCGTCGTAAATTATAAATATCTCTCGTGTAGCCTCTCGTGGCATCCGCGTGAACTCAATCGTCGCTAATTGTCGTCCCCATCTCGAAACCGTCTCGTCCGAAACGCCCGAAAACGAACGTTCGGCGCGAAAACAAGTCGAATACGTGAAACCGGGCGCTTTTGTTTTCGCGCGCGTTCCCTTCGCCGGAACATTTCTTACATATCTTACAAGCGTCATCTGAATGATAAGAAACGGACAAATGGTTTCGGCCGGACAGTGATTTGTGTCGGTTCGTTTGTTCGTACGCTCGCTGTTCCAATTCGCGCGGCTCCGATCGAACCGTTCGCTCCGGCGTTTCCTCGAAATTTGCACCCGGAAAAAATTGTGTCGCGAAAAAAGGAAAAGAAAAAAAATTTTGTAATTCGGTTTTTTAAACGGTTTACAAAAAGTATTCTGCGTTCCGATCGAATGCGGCTCGGGAAAGCGATACGCGTGGATCTTTTTCGGGAGAGTCGCTCGAACGGATGGAAAACTTTTTCAGAGAACATTTTTCACTCGGGAGAATTGCGGGAATGCGAAAAACGGAGAAATGGGGAGTCAAAAATGTGAGAGTGGTATCGAATTTTGGGAATTGGGGCATCGGAAATGAGAGGGGGCTTTTTTGAGGAAAATTTGATTTTGGAGTTTGAAAATGAAGTGCGGGCGAAAGTAAAGAAGAGAGCGCGCGATTTGATTAGATGGGATTAATTGCAGACGTGTTCTTCTCGCGTGTCCCGACAGAGGTCGCATTTCACGTCGCAGCACCACACGAATTTGCACCTACACTTTTCCGTGACGTCGCGCACGCGGGTCTGGTAACCGCGACCGCAGCACAGGAGACTGCACCCGTCGAGACCAAGCGAAGTTCGGTTACACACTCTGCCTCTTGTACCTGGGATGCCCAATCTGAAAAAACCATTTTTGTCAAGTTGATTGATTAATTAGGAAGATTCCAATGCCAATTATTTAAAACATGTAATTAATTAAAAGATTATTTTTATTAATTATCGAATTATTTTAATAATTAAATGCTTTAATTACTCATTATTTTAGTAATTAAATATTAAACAAATACAATATTTGTTTCATCTTACATATTTATTATAGATTTTTACGATATTGATTGTCAACTTAATTAAACAATTGAATATATTAAAAATTATACTCAAGCTAATTAGTGAAAAATTTCCTTATTGGTATATCTTTTTATCAGGAATTTTCAACCTTCTTCATTATTGAACATTATTTCTCATCAAAAGTGATATAAACTTTAAAACATTCTTTCATCGACAAAAAAACTTTATTTGCATCTGTCGTAGTTTGAAATTCGTCGTAGTTTGAAACATATTCGTAATTGATAATTACGTTAAATTTCTCTCGCAGTAGTCCGGGCTGTCTTCTAAATAGACTAGGTCGGTTTTGTTGGGTCGTTTGAGGTCCCGTCTGGCGGGCCTCAGTCTCGCGGGTTTCGTTCCGCCTCTCTGCGCCAGACGCACCAGCGCCGCGCCTTCGTGAAGTTGCGCCAGCGCGATACCCGTCGTCCTGAAATTCGGCAACTTTCGCCAGCAGACCCGAGTGCTGCACGACCCGGACATACCTGCAAAATTTTTAAACATTCAACTCATATTAAATCATTTTCAAACTTTTTTCATAAACATTGATTTTTTCATAGTATAATGATTTATTTTCATTATTTAATGTAGTTAATATTAGTAAAAAAAATAATAATAATAAAATCGGGAAAAAAGGAAAGAGAAACACAAATTCAGAAAACTACAAATCTAAAATTTTAAATGTCTAAAAACAATTCGAATACAAAAAATAACATTCGAAAGATGTTTTTTATTATAATTTTTGTTTTTCTTTGTTATTTTATTTTCTTGTTTTTGGTTTTCTTTGCTGTTTGATTTTCCAGTTTGTTTTTTATTTTTGTTTTTGTTTGATGTTTTATTTTCCGGTTTTATTTTTAATATTATTTATTGTTTTTTAAAAAAAGATAAAAAATGAATCACTTTTCGAACTAAAAACGTGCATTATATCAGAACCGACAGCAATGATCGATGAATTGGCCGATAAGCCGCATAACTTGGGCAAATTGAAACGTACGAGTGACATTTGCTCCTGTCGGTCCAAGAAACGTGTCTAATGGCGCGACGCCGATTAATTTATTCGATTAAAGAGACGCAATTACCGTGGCATTTGCAAACACGTTGCATCCTGGAGCGTATCGCCCGTCGACCCGCTTCGCTGTCGTGTTTTCTCATCAGCGAGCCCGCCAGTCCAGAGGGCCCGTAAAGAACACCTTCCTTTATGGGCTCCTCAGCCCCGTCCAGCCATTCGCGCGAAAACTTCTCGCCGTAGTGGATGTCCTGAGAACCAAGCGACATTCTGTACATTTTTCGATCATTTCCATTTCTTGGAACATGTAACATAAATTTCGCCAATACATCTTTTTCATCATTACAATTCATTTTGTTGATAAGAATCTACAAAGTTCATACAATGATCTGCGAATAATTTTAATACTATAAATAATAAAAAAAATTTAATTAATACGATCCATGGATATCTAAATGGATATTCTAATAGTTTATATGTTATGTTGATAATGATCTATAGATATTTCTAATGATTGGTAAATCAAATTAAGAATAATAAATTGATCTTCAATAACTTATATGATGAATGATTTCTTGTAAAGTTCATTCTAATGATCCATAAATCATTCGCAAAATGGCATATAGGACATTGTGTATGTGAGTAATGATCCATAGATCATTATTAATTTTATCTTTTGAATTATCAGTTGAAAGATACTTGTATTGTATTGCATTTTTACTATTGTTCAAGTTTGATCGAAGAAGAGGTGTCGAAACATGTTTTAATTGGATCCATTAACCCATTGAACCAATACTTACGCATTTTCATTATTAAAGTGCCTATTCCCGTTCACGCCGATAATAATAATCTCGCCGGATCAATACTTGTCACAACAATCCGGCGGTACAATTAATTTAATTATGTTAGACGGGCCAGTTGTTTGACGGCGAGGTGTACTGAATTCGTCATGACGCAAATGGTGCAAATTATCGCGTGAAACGAATTTTTAAACGGGATTCGACTTGAAATGAAAATTCAGTGTTAAGTTTAAATGTTTATTCAGTTTCCAGTTAATAACTCAGGAAGAAATGTATTTATTTTTACATTTTTATAAATAAATCAAATCTTCTAAACAGACTAAAAATGATTAAAATTTATATTACAAAATTATTATAATATTACAAAACAAAAATACAAATAAAAAAGTGTTTCCAAAATCTCTTAGATAAAAATATTCTATCAAAAATTGCTAGAAATCCAGTAAATTTTGCCATATCGGAATAAAAAGGGCCTATAGGCGATAATATAAATTTTCATACAACGTCAAGTAAAATTTACTATATTTTTTTAGAGGGATCATTTAGGAAAATGTCTTCAAAGTTACATTAATTTTATCAAAATAGCATCGAATACATCGCGATTGCTAAATGATGTACTAAAATTTACTGAAATATTTTTCTCAGTGTAAGGTTCCAACGAATCTGCGAAAAAAGTTGCCGAACCATTAGCCGGTTGGCCGGAATGCCGGCGTCTCTAACGAGGCTAATCAATTACGCGGACGCGGAATTTTCGCCGACGCGCCGACACTCGGCGTGTACTGGATTAAGAATAACAATGTATGCTCAATACTTTAGCGTCACGTCAATTTGTCAGCGGCGCGTCGCCGGCGACACACGTGCGACGGCGACGGGGCTGTGCGCGTGCACGTACGCGCGAGGGGGTTGTTGCAACTTAACAAGCTTAGCCCCCGTAATCCGGTTGTAAGCTTGCAATGTCTACAAGGGGTCACCTGTTCCCGCGAAATGCATCCGTTTACGTGCTTGCGACGGATCCGAAGACGAAAGCAGATACGATTATTTTTCAGCTGCTTCTCGGGCAAGCAGGGTCGCGAGCAAATATGAATATAAAAAACTGGAAGGTTGTTTCGGGGACCCCGGCAAAATGTTAGTTGCATTAGAGGAAGGATTTGGTTGCTCAGCAGCCGAGAATCAAGTCAAATTAAAATGTTGTAATAAAATGTTGTAAAATGAGAAGAATTTGGATAAAAATGGCAAAATTATAAATCAAATATAATTTGATTTATAATTGATTGTAAATTTGATTTATAATTGATTATAAATTTGATTTATAATTAATTATAAATTTGATTTATAATTAATTATAAATTTGATTTATAATTAATTATAAATTTGATTTATAATTTGATTTATAAAAAAAAAGAAAATTTGGTTTTCGATTTTTATCGAAAATAAAAAAAATGGTTTAAATTGTAGCATGATAGTCAAAATACGGGAAATTATTTTATGGTATATTTTCTGAAACTGTTGATAAACAATAATTATTTAATTTAATAGTTTTTTTAGGAATGATGATGAATAAGAATACACTTTAATTAAAATATATCGTCGGATGCTTGAAAATATTTCACAACCCACATTTTCAACATTCACTGATCGAATTTTTACGTCGCCTCCATTAGCGAATTACAAATTTATATAAAAAATTGAGTCGATTTCCGAAAAGTTGCAAACATTAATAATTTATTCTTCCCAGAAAATCAATCGCTTCCACCATCGATTACCTAATTCCCCCACCCCTTTCAGTTTCAACATTTATAAACCATCAATTAATCTTCACACACGTTCAGAAAAAGTAAATCCAAGTGCAATCACCTCAGCGACAACTCGGCGAAAATCAATCGAAAATAAATTATACTAATTGTTAATTTGTTTACCTGGAAATCTCTTTAATTCCAGTTTTTCGAATAGTGGAATCGTTCAAATCAGTATCATAAATTTAAACAGAGACCGAACTTTACGTTTTAAATTTTAGAAAAAAGGTACATATTTGTATTTCAGTCGTCCATTGTGTTTGGAATAAGAAATCATATGATTTAAACACAATCTCGGCCATGTTTCCAGTATTTTAAAAAGTGCGAAATTTTTCAAAGTATTCAAAATTGTCAAAAAAGTCGAAATATTAAAATATCCCAAACATGGTCATGTTTATAATCAAATCAAAACATTTTTTACCGTTAAACTCGCTAATATTAACGAATTTCATTCAAGATTAGTTGGTTTCGAGTAACGAGGTGAAAATTTGTTTCGAACTGTTCGCATTTACTTAAGTCCGGTCTCTGCGTATAAATAACGTTGCAATACGTTACCTCACTGCATCCACCCCATTGCCAGTTATTAGCTCGTCTTGTTCGTACACGATTGTCACAAGAACAGTCCGTCAGTTCACCTCTCGAGCACGCTTTCGTTACGGAATAAGCTATTCCCGCCGCAGATATTGCATAAATAAAAGCTGCCTCGCGGCTATCTGCAAATCAAATTCGCTCTCATCAGTATCAATTGCAGGCGAAAATCTCAATTTATCGTGCACCATTAATCAATTACAAAATAAATTAAATTTATTTGCGAAGTCTATTTGTTTCCACAAAACGCGCCGTCACTTGCTTGTATTAAATTTGTATAAAATATTTGCTAAATATTAAAATATTTAGTACATATCCTGTACATATTTAATTATTCGTAGTATTAAGATATATATTTTAGCGTATCACACTGGATAATTAACTCTGATTGCATTACAGTCTTATTTTTCTGGGTATAAATTTATTATTTACGCGGAAATTAAGGGACAGTGTTACAAAAACTGATTCTTAAAAAATGTGAATTAACAGATCTGTAAATTTTTTTAAATTCGATTGATATTGGAATAACTTTTACATTGATACATATTGTTTTTCGAATTGTCAAATATTTAATGAATCGGTTGTTCTACACCTTCACAATAGTTAATTACTGAGGAATATTTTCATTATTAGTGGATTTTCCTATTTATATAGATTCGAGAATATTTCCTCTTGTAATGAGAATTGAATATTTTAAACATTTAGAATAGAATAAATTTCTTTCTTCTTTGAAAAAAAGAAAAAGAAAGAAAAAGGAAAAATCATTCTTATGCAACATTTTTAATACAATTTTGAATAAGAAATTATACAAAATTATTTCTGACTAGAAAGTCTCTGACATTGTTGATACAAAAAAGCCTTCAGTTTATTGATTTCGGGAAACTAATCAAAGATACTTACTAACTAGCATAACTCCGCCGAAAATGTTGTCCGGGTTTTCCGGGGCGATTGAGCAGTTCCATCTCGCGGATTTGAACTGGTGTTGGCACTCTTCTATCGCGAATCTGGCGCCAGAAGTGACGGCCTGCAAAAAACGAGCGGTAACAAACGACTGTTCGTACGGGCAAAGTAATTTTGCGGCAAAAAAGCGTAAAAAATGGCGATGCTCTGCGGCAAATTGTTTGCACAGTCGGACTGCGGCGCCCTTTCGTGACACATTTAGACCGCGTGACACTAATACCCGTTGTCCTTTGATGTTCAATTAATCGATCCGCGTGTCATTGGCAGAAGTTGCGTAAAGCACCTGCAATTGATGATGGCGTATTTTCAAACGGATCAGGATAATTTGGATGTACAGTGCTGCCACCTCGACACTTAAACATGTCTCTGAATTAAATTTTTTTTTATTTTTTTGAAATACTCAATATTTTATGAGAAACGGTGATGATAAGAAAAAAGAAAGAGCACGTTAAAAATATATTTTTGCAATTTAATTATTTAAATTAAAGTAAATTAAATTATACAACATTAATTGCTTTATTTTTCCATTGTTGGTAATAAGACAAAAGTTTAGTGAAATGCATTCTCACATTTTCCATATTATTTTCCGAAAGCGTATAAAGAAAATGATAAAAGTTTAATTGATGTCTTTTTTAGTTCAGATAGAACTTACAAGCAGAAGAATTGTTTAATTGGTTCAACAAGTTTGAACGTTTATGATTTCAAGAGGAAGTTTTAATTTGAGTTTTAATAATGAAAAATATGATTGAAAATGCAGTATCATAATTCATGCTTGGTGAGATCTAAATGTGGCTAAAATTGAACGAAACAAAAGCTTGTTTGGGAGTAAAACTGTCACGCTAATTGTCTACCCTTGTAAACTAATAAATCTGGCAACTCAAAGTCAAAGGCGCGTGCAATGAACTTTGAACTGATCAGCCAAGTTGAGATTTATGCATTGCACGAGATAAACGTGCTTTTAAGCGCGTCAAGGAAGTGTAGAAATTATGGGTGTGTTCGTTTACGTGCAGTACGAAATTGTACTGAAGTTCGAATCTTGTTTTCTGTTATGTTGCAAAGTATTTGCTTTTCGAAATAATATCTCATTTTGTTTGAGACAAAACAAGGTAAAGCCTTTTTATTTTGAGACACTTTTCGTATCTACTATATGAAAGTGTTTCAAAATGAGACACGTGTTTTTGTAGTGTGGTTACATGGAAACAATTAAAATAATTAACAATTTGTGATTTTCAAGTTTCACAAAAATAACAAAGATACTTTAATCGATAACTGGAGCGAATGATCATCTCTGTTGTTGTATTGTCCCAATTTTCCATCTCGGTAAAAATGGCTTCTTATGTATTTTGTATAGCTGTGTCTGTATATTTGTATATGCGACACAGTGTGTCACATATACAGTTCTATTTCAGTTTATAATATGCTTTTTCAAGACATATATCGAATAATTTTCTAGAAGCAATTCGAGTTACAGACTGAAAATTGATAACTTCATTATTCGTATTCTACTTTTTAATTCAGTGTTTCACTGAATTTTACTAATTTGACGCCTCGGGTAATAATGACAATCGGAAGACATATTTGGGTCGACATCGAATGACATTTTCCGTTTGAAGCATAACTGATAATTTTTTATGCTTAACAAAGTTGATAACAAGGCAACACGAAGCTTCAACGAATTTTCGGATAAATTGCGAAAAATATTAACGAAATTACAAATATTTTTTACGATGTTCTTTCGTAAGAACACTGTCATTTTTTCGACGCAAAGTTCGGTAATTTTTTTGATAACTTATTCACAAATCGCTTTCATAATTAAAAGACTGTTGAAATATGTTATAAAACATTAACGTTCAATGTTATTACAGAATAACATAAATAATGAGTTATGACTTTCAATAACAAAATTTGATGGAAATTAAAAGTTTCGATAAAAGATTTGATGTTAGTATGACCAAAAGTTAGAGAAAATATCAAATAAAAATTTGTCAAAGTTGCAAACAATTTCATCCGCTATACTTGTAGTAGTATTAACAATGGAGATTTTTATTATTAATTACGCCAAACAGAATGGTGTAAATTCTTCAAAACTTTGGTATCTTATCCTTTCATTTTTTCATTATTTTTTTTGTAACATTTAAATAAGGAAAAATTATTTAAACTTTGTTTAAACAAATTAATTCGAATAATGTTAAGACTATTTTTCTTCTATGAGTGAATTTCAGTACTACTTTTATTTTGTGTTTCAATTAAGTTTGTTGCAATTATCATATGTCTACACTTGATATCTAACGAACTGTTTAACCGTAATTCTGAGTTTCCATACAAAATTACAACCCAAAAGTTAGTTTTAAATAAACTTTTACTTGGTTTCATCTAAAGGTTTCAGTTACTTCAGGTCATTTTTCCCGGTGCACGCGTGAAAAAAGGAACTAATTTGGACCGACCTGCAGAACTTGGGGCGATCGTGTGCAGATCGACTGCTGCTTGGGCGTGAGGTGCGCGCTCTTGCAGTTCCTCTCGGCCCTCTCAGGACCTATGACCCCGGTGCCGATCTGCGGCTGACCGTCAATGCCGATCTCGTGCGTAACTGCGCTCAACCTCGGCTCCACTCCCAAATACCTGAAAAAGCAAAGCAGAAACGGCACGCATCAGTAAACGGCAGAAACCGGGCAAAAAAGGCCGCGCGGTTCCCACTGACTCGGCGCTTTCTCGATGCTAATGCGTTTATAATTTCATAAGATTCGGATCGGCCCGAAATTGCCCTTTGTGAGAAGTAAATTGTACTTGTCAGAAACTCTTTCGACTGTTCGCCGCGAAATTGCTCGAACGAAAAACGAGCCATTTCCGACGAAACGTTTTTCATCGCAAAAATGCCAAAAATGAAAATTTATTGTTTATGAACCTTTTTTCGGGGGGGGGGGGCAGTGCCATTTTTGGAAAGAGAAAAAAGGGGTAAAAAAGGGTAAAAAAGGGGAAAAATGGTAAAAAAGAGTAAAAAAGAGTGTACAAAAGAGTAAAAGATAAAAAAGGGTTAAAAAATATTTTTAATCGAGCAATCGTTGTACTTTTTCCTTTACATTTCTTATATTTTTCTCTCGTTTTTTAGGCTCTCTTTAAATATTTTCATTTTCGCAACAATCGTGCAACTCCAGTTTTCTGCGCATTTTCGATGGGGGTCGCGGAAAAAATGCCAGATGGGGGGGGGGTTGCAGTAAATCGAGCCGGGGGGCGCACAATGCCGGTGAACAAAACGCGAGCCATATTCAGATGCGACGGTGCATCCGGCCAAGATGGATGCGTCTATTGAGAAAAAATGGCGCGCGTCCCCCATTATCACTAGCCGGCGATTATTATTTTCGATTGGGGGATATCGCGTTGCCGTCATAACCACGTCAAGACACGCTTTGTACGCGTGACAGTGATAGGGCCCATTTACGACCAAGGCCATTCACGATAATAATGCCGTCATTCGAACGAAAACGACCACAATGAGACCGCGATCGGCGCAGGGCCAATTTCGGGACGCAGCATTCCGGGAGGCTTTTTTCTTGCAGTACTTTTTTTCGGGGAGATGTTTGCTTGCAGTCAGATTAAGTTTCTTTGCGGGAGGGGTGGGGGAGGGAGGTTTTTATCGGAGATGCTGGTATTCAGGGAGTGACTTCGAGGGGGTTGGGGGATTGCGAGGGGCGAGGGTTGGTGAGATTATTATTTTGTATCGCGGTGCTCGATGTGGATTTGAGGTTATACGTATATGATTATAACAATGTTAGGAATTAATTAAGAGTTTGTTAGAATTTTATATAGGTGGAAATAATTTATTTTGGTTTGGAGTGAAAATTATTTTGGTGAATGTGTAAAATGTGTAATTTATGTGTAATCTAAAGGTCAATACACATTGACCTTTAAATACACATTGACATTTTTTGTTATTTGCTGTTAATTTAAATAAACACTTTCAGTGTAGATATTTTATATGATCAAATTTACCTATATTTTTTTTCTTCAACTTTCTTTAACTTCCCTGATAACCACGAATTATATATACGATTGACATAAAGTTTACATCAATGTACTTCCTCATTATGCTGCTTAATTTATGTAAATTATTTATATAATTGATTTACATAATATATACATACAATTTATGTAAATCTTAATTTTTTATTTACTGAAAGTCCGATTTTATTATAGGGCCATTTTCAGATATAT
>JABFPB010001235.1:0-26840 GCA_022817645.1 Ceratoteleas bidentatus | reverse complement strand
TTACCACTTGAGGCTTAACGTTTTCACCATTTGACAAATAGTATGCCTTACCACTTGAAATTGTATTTCGTACCAATGTAGTGGTATTTCGTACAACTAAAGTGGTAACTTTTACCACTTAGTTTTCTCAGTGCGTCTGTACTCCACCGGATTCATTTTTATTATGTTTTTTAATGATTTTTCCAAATGCAAATCGATTTTGAATTTTAATGTCAAATGTTCTACGACAATGTAAAACTTGAAACTGAAAACATGTATATATATCATATTGTTTTTTTCACACATGCATTAGTAGACTCATGCACACACTACAAAAACAAGTGTCTCATTTTGAAACACTTTGAAGTTTTGAAACACGAGAAGTGTCTCAAAACAAAAGGGTTTTACCCAGCAGAAACACCAAAAATGTTTCAATGTCTCGAAATGAAACGCCAACGAAACACCGTTTTTCTAGTGCATCAAATGAAAAAGAAGTTTTGCAGGAGCGAAGAGGATTATTGTCATTGTAATTTGAATTCTGAAATCTGTTAGTTTACTATCTGGTTGATTACTAAAAATATGGACAACTAATGTTTATTGATTGTGACAACACGTTGCACATTACCGTGTGCAAGTATACAAAGTGCTCACATAGAAAAGATCAATTTTTATTCAGTATGCACAGTACACAGTAACAAAAATAAATTTCAGAACTCTGATATTCAATTATGCGCTGTTAAAAATTAAAAATATCCGTAAATTTAATGTACTTTTAATGCAAGTACTGGAAGTTCATTTCAGGCATGTAACTTACACTAACAAAAAAGATTGTGTTACTGCGACCAAATGATTTGGTTGAAGCAATTTAATGGTGTCAACCATATTTGGAAGGAGCAACCAAATGTTTTAGTTAGGTTTTGTCGGCTTGATCAGGCCCGGCCGTCGTCGACAACCAAATACATTTGGGTGTCTATTTTCGGCTGCTTCAACCAAATAATTTGGTTGCTACAACCAAATCATTTGGTTCCTCCGACCAAAACCTGATTACCAAAATATTTGATTGCTCTAACCAAATCATTTGGTTGGCCAAAAATTAACCAAATTATTTGGTTGTCACAACCAAAATTTGGTTGTCACAACCAAAATTTGGTTGTCACAACCAAAATTTGGTTGTCACAACCAAACATTTTTCTCCGTAAAATTACTACACAAAATACTGAAACTGTATCTGATCAATGTATCAAACGTCATTAATTTTACGAAACTTGTTACTTATTCGGTTTTACGGTAAATGCTCCACAATTGGACTTCTGCAATTTTTAATAGTGTAAAAATAGGACCTTTTAAATTACTAGTCGAAAAGAATATTGCATTCTGATACATTTTAAGCAGAATATTTTAAATAAAATTCGAATAAACAATATTAAAGTGGCCTCTTTCGCAGATTTTAAAGGTTTCATATACTGCACCAAAAATGAAGCAGATTTTGTTATTTGAATGATACAGATGAAATATAAGTCGTTTTTTTAATTTATGAAATAGTATAACGCAATAAAGCTTCAACAATAATACATTTTTTTCCACGTTTACTGTCATTTTATATTTTACATTGCCGTTTGAAGCGACAACCCGTGATTAGCACCCACGCGGCTTCCAGAGTAAGTCAGATTTTCCAAGTTTGCTTCCCCTAAATGAAAGCTAGTCGAGGGCGGAGTCCTGAATAAGCGGCCATGCTGACTTTGCGTGTCTTACCATCCTTATTTCATTTAAGGAAATAAGGGGTGCCAAAAATCACCATACAATTTGCACAATATATCTTAACGATGAAACATTTCAGAGCTCCAGAAGAATCGTAAATTATAAGCTTAAAATAAAAAAAATTTTTTTCTACACTTTTTTTTCGATTTTTTCAATTATACCGAGAGACATTTTTTGTAAGTAATACCAAATATATATAACAAAATTAACTTTGTTCTTTTCTTATATTGTTTTTATCTGCTACCAAAATTAGCATTGGAACTCTTTTTTTCGTAGATTTCTGGTAATGGTTTCAAGAAATTTCTCTGCGTGCATAATAATTTTCGTTTTCCGTGCTCTATAAGGCAAAATTGAAATATATCTCCTAGAAGAGAAAATATTAATTAGTTTCTCAGGCATTTTTTTAATGTAATATTCAACTTACAGCACAGTTTTACCTCTGAAAGTTATACCCTAACCTTACACTGTAAAGCAGGTAGTAAAAATTGTATCGAAGTAACTGGAATATTAATCGTCAACCAATTTTTAAGCAATCAGAGTTTTTGAACATTTCCAAATTCCTTTCACGAATTCATTTGTACGCAGCAGCTGCACTTAAAAATATGACGCTCATCGAAATTCCAGGAGGTGTAAACAAATTTTTGCCGAAGAAAGTCAGTTAATATGAGACTCGAGTTTCCTCGAGTTTCGTCGAGAAGAGAATCCTGTCTTTTGCTTTGTCCCTCTTTGCACGCGGCATTCTCTCTCATAGTCAGCAAGGACGATATTTCTCTGTAGGAGCTTCTCGCAGAGTGAATGCTCCTTAATTTCCTTTGAGCCGTTCGCTTCAGAGTACCTCTCTCCCCCTCCCCCACGCTCATCGACGTACTTGCCATCCTAGTCAGCGGCACCTTCTGCGTGTCCCGAAGCCCGTGCTATTTCTCTGACTGGTTTCGTCTCTATTTCGCTTTCTCGCCTCACCTACGACCATCCTTATCGCGCGCGTTCGTCCTCGCTTATAACTAACTTTATTCTGTAATTTCGTTTACAAATGAAAGGGCCCCGAGCTACGACTTTGTACACCGGCGCGCTTGCAAACGCAGTTCTCCTGTTTGTGGGACTGACTCTGAGAAGGTGTACGCTGAAAAGCAACATACCTTGTACCAGACGCCATTCAAAGACGGCGGGGGTAAATGCTATGAAATTACGAATTTGCGTTGCGATCACCGACTTATTTGTACAATTTCTGTCTTTACGTTCACAGAACTCACCTTTGTGCTCGTTTCTTACTGACAACTTGAGCTTGAGTTTTTGACACGTGGATAGAAACTCCAAGAGTGACAATTGCTCAGTCGAAATTACTACCTTACGATGTTATACTTCCATAAGAACTAACATGAGGAAAGAATTAGAGAATGGCAGTGGAAAGATTTGGTGGACAAACTTGTCTGAATATAATTATTCAAAATTAAAATGAAACACCAAAATATTTGAATAGCCCATTTAAATTTCCTAAATTACCTTCCCTGAGATAAAATATATAATAATGAAGTTCACCAATTATGAACCGTAATACAGTAAAGTACATTTAAAGACCCTTCAGGGATCATTTTAAGTGGAGGAATTTATTTTACTTCTACAGAGATTTGCGCAATTTGAGATTATTTGCTACAAAGTGTATTCGCTTCTTTATATTTAATTTCATGGCTAATCATTGTTAAATTCGTCACAATCTTTACACAAATTCGTTTCAGGAAAGATGAAAAATGTTGAAATGAAACACAACTTCTCAAACCTTGCCAGTATATCTACATCCGCAAATCCTGTAATAAATCCGGATTTCAATAGTATAATGTTGTTTTTCTCTGCAAGAGGAAGCGCTGTAAATCGGGCCGAGATTCGGAAAGTCGCTTGCAAGCGGGTGCGATGGCCAGCCAGGGTAGCGGCACGTTTGGCGCGGTATTTTAATTCACCGGGAATGTTGGCCGACCGCCAAACGTCCACAGAGATTTCTTAATACCCGCCGCAAATGCCGGGCACCAGTGCGCCATCGTCAGGAAACGAGGCGGCGACCCGAGAGGGTGAAATCGAGGCGGGAGCGTGCGGGAGGAAGAGAACGAATACTAGATTCGGGACGCGCAAGGGCTGAGTCTCCTCCTCGCCTCCGATCTTCCGGAGCCATATCGCATTTTTCTTGCCACGACGTGGAGGACAGAGAGGAAACCACCGTTTTATCGCAACGGCGAATAATTCCGGCTACTCTCAGGACCCCGGAATTCCACACAATTGTCCGGAAGGCAATCACACTTATCTCGCGCTTTCTTTAGCATAAAAACGATATGTATCATCCTGAAAGAGGAAAATTCCGCCGGAGATAATTTTTATTACAATACAATTTATTGGAACAGATGGTAATCTGTTGGATGGTGTGAGTTTTTCTAAGATTGGTTGCTAAGATAAACGATGTACCAGTTAGTGATAACATCTAAATGTCTGTCTTTCACTGATCATTGATTTCGTAAAAATGGTTGAACAGAGCAATCAATAGCTGCCATCAATGGTGATTCTCTGATATCCGTCTGCACGTGTCAGTCCGCCAAGTTCTTCGTTTAGGTGTTTCAATGTCAGACTTGAATAGTCGTGCTATCTCCATCACTTTCCCTTCGCGCCTAAGTCGAGGATCTCGAAATAGCCGACCTCTCGTCGTAATTTGAAGGAAGCGTTATGTTTGAAAAGGCGAAAATGACAGAAAGTCCGACTTGCTACGAGTGACAGGTTTTGGTGTCGATTGGCGGAACTCAGAAGTCTGCGTTGGCCTTGAGGGTCGACGCCTCGCAGTTAAACTCTCGCAATAACCCCCACAAGAGCATGACTATCGAAGCAGTCACCGGTATTATCTCGGCGCGGAAAATACGACGTTACAGGCACTCTGAAATTCGTGCTCGGCGGAATACTTATGACACCCTCCCAAGCTCCTTTCCGTCCCCTTATATTGCCGAGCCAAGGCTTAAAACAGTTCCGACACCGCCGTCGGCCCAACACTCCTCCTCCAGCGACGGCCCAGCGTATACGTAGTCGCTAGCTTTTGTCTCTGCATTGATTTCTGAGGCTAACTTTGCTTCGTTGCCGGCGTCGTTAAATTATAATCGCGAAACACCTAGCCTGAAGTTGCACACAAAGCTTTCGCTTTGCTGCTATGAGGAGGAGAATGAACGCAGACTGATGATGGAAGAGGCACGGACCCTTCGGATCAAGTCTTACTCCGAAATCTCCTTTTGTCCCGACGTAAGAAATGTTGGCATTGTGATGGTAGATGCTGATATGGTCATGACATCCAATTTATTGTAGCTTCCCAAAATGATACATTTCCCTAATAAGCGTCAGCTCCTAAGCACCTTTCGGCTGTTAGGTTTGCATTGAGTTTCAACCAGCGATTCTCTCCAGAGTTTTTACCTGGATGCATTGTAGCATATTATTTAAAAAATGTAATTAACTTGAATTGCCTAACCTTATTAAATTTAATTTGAAACGTTTAATGTTTCACTGATTTTGATCCGACACCCATAGTAAAACGTGAAACAGTAGCAACAATCGTGGTCTTATCCTCTTAACTCGTAATTTCTCAATTACAAGATTATCCACCAATGTAACCAATTCAGTGCGTAATCGCTGAACATGAGGGCATAATTTTAAGTTGTAAATCATGTAAGGAACGTAATATCGCAACACTGATGCATGTCATTAAAATTCAAGAATCTGCGGAAGAATGCGGAATTAGCGAAATTTCAATTTAGCTGACAAAAGCCGGTGCAAGGACCCTTGGAAAGTCGTCGATATTGCGAAGACGGCGCATCCGGGAGTGGGGTCGTTTTGGGAACGACATTAAGAAAGGAGGCAAGGAGGAGTGCGGAGCACCCTTCTTAGACTTCTCCTCTTTCTCGGCTCACCACTCGCGCCCAGGCTTGGGCTTCTGCCCAACCCCGATGCAGGATGCCTTAAATAAATGAAACTTCTAGTTGTGCTGCCGCGCGCAAGAACAGGCGGCACCGGCATATAAATTCTCTCGCTTCGTAATTTCAAACTCAAACACCAGCACTCTCGCCCCCAACTCCAGACTTCGTCCTATGTCGTATTCTCCTTCCGCTCTTATTCCAGTAGCATAAATGCTTAGGGTTTCTCAGGGCGAAGAAAGGACTCGTAGACTGAGATTTTGGAAGATGGTAATCGTTTTTAATTATCATTCAAGAGAGGCCTTTCAAGTTGCAGGCTATTTGTATTACGCGAAAGAAAATAATGGAGATACGAGGATACGTACGTAGCGAGTGTGCTTCGCTTACAAAATAGCTTGGCGTAATTTAAAATACTTGTACAAAATTTGCTTATTTAATTTCATATTTAATAAGATGTTAAATTACTAAAACTGTAGAGTAAACAATGAAACAACAAATTCGTAAAATTTTACGAATTCTATTCGTAAAGAATTCACTTTGTGATTGGTAGTTGAACCAATCACAAAGTGAACACGAACCCGACCGAACAATGCATTGTGATTGGCTCTAATTTCTGCAAACCTCGTAATAATTTACGAAAAAATTCGTACTTTTTGCGAAATATATCTTAAAAGTTACAATATATGTTGTACCTTTTGCGAATGGCTTTTCTCACTGATTAGTAAATTACGATATCTGAATTTTCAATGGCAATTGAAAGCCTAAAAACTAATGCCTGAGATGTGATTCAGTTGAAGTATTTGTTTTATTACAGAAATATACTTTCGCTTATAATAATTAACATACTAAAGCCATAATTTAATTTGTTAAAAAAATGAAGCAAGAACAGAATCTCTTATTCAGTCCTTTATGAAAATAATAATGTTGTAAACGATATACATATTTTGTTATAAAATCAAAAAATATCATGTTCGTAACTCAATGATACGGGCATAATGGGCTTCAATCTCGAAATTACTGTCTAAGGGCGGTCCTAAAATTGGGTCATAAAATTTAGTATATCCCGTTCTACAACGCCATAGAATGGTCTTTATACTTTGATGGAATATCAGAGAAAAACAATTCTTTCGGTACAACCGAAATGTTTACAATATTGGTTTACCCAAAACACCTCACTGTTTCTTTTAATAATTATTTAAGACAAACAGTAATAAATAAACTTCAAAGGTTTACAACAGTTTTATAAAAAATGAAAAAGTAATATTTCGAATACATAACTCTACTACAATAATTAAAATCAACGATATTTATGGATAAATTCACTATAATCCCTCAAATCCACTATTCCCTTCTCCTAAAATTAACAACACGACAAAAGCGTTTCAAAAAATCAAAAAATGTCCCTCCGTCTTATATCCGGAGAAGCGCCCTATCGAAGGAACCGTGTCTCATTACCTGTCATTTCTCCACGAGCCCCAGCAATTCGTAGACGTTAAAGCCCCTCGGGCAGCAGTCTGTCGAGTCCTCAAATCCCATGAGCCCGCGAGCCATCTAAAAATGTCGGTTTAGTGACGATATCCACGCGTTTCTGGAACTTGCAGCAGGCGCTACAATAAGACGGCTCAATGAAATGCATCCTTTACTGGCGGCAGTGAATGCTTACGTGTACACGTATAGCGTCGTCTCGCACACATAGACGTCTCGTTCCGTTTCGCTATTTGCGAGAGACATCTCGCCCCAGGGCGCGCTGGGGCTCAGCCAATGAAAACGCGAGAGGCGAGCTTTTACGGCGTTCTTACGACAGGGTGGTGGGATGAGTTGGCGGAGCAAGGGGGTGACCGGGAACACTGCCGCCTCGGCAACGTTCTTATTGTTTCAACTCCCCTACCCCCAGGCCCGCGCGCGTTTTCATCTCAGCCCCTACTCACCTACCCCTTTTGGTTCTCGGCCACCGTACCATCCCTTCCGCCGCCCCCCGTCTCGAACCCCTGCCGCCCCCACCCAGCCACCCACAGACTGCTCCTTGGAGGCAGAGGACGAGACGGCTTCGTGCTACGTTCTGCTCTCTGTGCTTAGAATTTTAATGGACTAGCTTAGAAATTGTTCGAGGAATTAGATTTTAGAACGAGATTAGGCGCGCCGAGAGCGCGCGCCCACGCGGCACCGCGCGCTCTATCTACCGTCGCCGTCGCTTTCTCCAACAAATTGCTCCGCCATACGAGTTCATGTCGGTGCAGAAAGGGCACCAAACACGTTGCTAGAAGGACTCTCTTGTTCCGCTAAACGAATTGACGTGCCGGATTTGAATGTCTATAAGTGCTCTGTCAGCGGTCCCTGCAAACTGTGTTACGTTTTATTTCGATCCCGCACGCTCGGCCGAAGAATTCACGCGCGACCGCCGTGACTTCGAAGCCACTTTGTTGGGGAAATGATGAATTCGGGACATGACACACGCGGTCTTCGACAATTGAAAAGGAGAGAACCATAATAGCACGAAATATATACGAAATTTTTAAAAAATATTTGTTAAATATTCAATTATTTAGTACATGTCCTGTACATATTTAGTAATTATTCGTGCTGTTAGGGAACAGAACCAATAATTATTTTTTCATTTGTATGAAATTTAGAGCTTTTCCGGGTGAAGACAATAATGGGTATTTTATCGTTAATTTTGGATTCAATTTCGGTCACGTTATGATCAGAATCCGATAAAAAAATTTATTTAAACCGTTTTTAGAAATAAAAGATCTAAAAATGTGTTCTTAACTAGGATTTGGGTTTAATTGTACAGATTTTTCATAATGTTGAAACGACAATTTTTTGAAATATATTTGTAACGTAATGGTGTAAAAAATAGACCTACATTCCGGCACCAGAAAACTTCCAGACTATTTCTTGTGAAGAGTCTGGCTACAATTTGGAAATAGTTTTATGATCAAGGCTTTATACTGACTGTTATTAAATTGTTGCCAGACTTGCGAAAGACTCTTCATAAACTAAAACTGTTCGACATCATATTAAATAAAGTCTAGAACTAGTTAGGAAATCAGGTGGAATCAATTTAATTAATGGAATTAATTAAAAAATTAATGGAATTAATTTTTTCACGTTGGTGGTGTGTAGTCAAATAAACGAATATAGATTATAATATTTATAATTTATGAAAAATTATTTAAAAAAAATAATTTTCTGCTTATTATCGATTTATTTCATGTTTAATAGTATGATGTAGAAACACAAACATTAAGACGAAGGTTAAACTATACTAGAAGCAACTAACTTTAGGCAATAAAATAACAGATTCAAGTTGAACATAACCAGAACTAACCTACTATTTTTATAAAGAAAAGAAAAACGGAAAGATAAAATTCCCCATTTTACAAAATCTTACAAAAGAAATAGTGAAACTGGGTGTCGAAAATTCAAGAAAACATTAGCGCACATTGCGTACCACTAAAGAAATTAAGAGTGTCCTTCAAAACATATAATTATCATATTCTGGTATTATTTGAAAACGTTTGTAGACGCACATTCTGCAAATATACAATACGAATAATATATTTGTACTTGTCTCGAATGGGGACGAAAATGATGTATTAGTACCTTTAGTGTAATCATGAGTAGAAATACACAGTTTGATCATACTTATTTACATGTACAACGTATATTTCATTCGCGAGTTACTGCAAATCTGATAATTATTTTCCAATCAGAATTCTCATCATTATTAATCAAAAACACATGAAACGGTGGAAAATATTCTTCGATACATCAATTTATCATGTAATTCCCAAAAAAGTCGAAACTTGGATATGCAGGGTACATTTATCAATATCAATTTTTCGTTTTTGATTATGAAATGATAGAGATAATAGGTGAAAAACAATCAGACTGAGATATTTTACGACCAGCTTTTGATACAAATTTCATTATAAAACTATCTGATAAACCTGATAAAACAATCTCATTTAGATAATTTCACAATTATTTATTTTATTAGGGAATATTTTTATCCACCGTATTCTTCTTTGAAAATTAATTCTTCACATGAACTGTAACTATTATTATTATCTTACTTTCGTCTGACGTAAACAAGCTTGAAATTAACAAAAAATTGATTCCCCAAAAAAGCTGTTCAAAAGTGTTCAATAACCAAACTTCAAAGAAACCATCCCCGCACCCAATGTGCTTGCGCTATAAATTATCCATAGACTAAAAACGTCTCTTCAAACGTTAACCAGAAGAAACCACCGTCGCTCGCTACAAATTCGATAAGCCTAGGAAGTATTGTCTTCCTCCCGACAAAGTCATGGAGACTTGACGCGTATACAAAGTTCCCCTCTTTCTTACGCATCTCTTTATGTCTCTTTCTTCATCTTTGGGGAAGGCGAGGCTGGCTGCGCCGTCGAGAAAGTCCTCGCCTTTGCGTACCTACGGGCAAATGCAGGTTCCAGGTTGCTTCACGTGCACAATTACCGGGCACAGGGTGGGCGCAAGAGAAGAGAGGGTGGGAATGAAATTTCGTCTTGTGCCGCAGGAGCGAGCAAAGTGTGCGCGTTCTCTCCGTTCAGCCCAGCCTGGAGAATTGAGTTTCGCCACGAGACGGAAAGAGATGGCGACGCGGGCGGGTTGCCTCGCTGAAAGGGTCGAGGGAAAGAGACAAACGTCTAGGTAGATAACCGATAGGCACCAGCGCCGAGTAGGAGTGAGGTCTTCAGGAGAATGCTGTAACGCTGTTATTGCCAATAATGGCATGGCTATACGCCCATGTCGCCGGCTGATCGAGAAATTGATTTACCGGTGAAAAAAGACAACCTGAATACACTTTGACATCGTTTATTAAAGCATCACTATGAGTTCTTAATTGAGGGTCCTGATTGAGAATCGCATTAGTAGTCAAAAACATGCATTTTAATTGAAACACATTACAAGAACTTAGCAACTGCAAAAATGGTTCCGAGTTGCACGTTCATTTCAATTTTCGTGGTAGCATGCTAATGACGCCAACGACCCGGCGAAAAGTGCTTCATTAGCGGACATCTTGGTAATTTGTTTAGAAGTTTGTTTCAGAAACAGTAGACATGTTTGTTTGACGGTAATTAAAGTCGTAACTTGTTTTTTTGTTGCAGACAGCGAAGGTATCCAATTAGCTACCCCGTCTACTCGACGTAGCCTCGAGAGCGCCTAATACGCAAGTCGAAGTAAATCGAATGAAGTCTCGAATTAAATACGACCCCAGCTCTGTATTCCGGGCACAAGGTGGATACACGCTGAAGGGGTGCAGGGTGACTCGAGGCGAGACGAAGCAAGTCGGAGCAGGGTTCCTTGTATTTAATTACTAACTGCAAGTTCGGGGATGAGGAGGTCCCATTCTTAACGTGTTAACCCTCCCTTCCACTTCTTTCCTTTCAGCCACAAAAACACCTCATTATATCAAACAACACCTTCAAATTCTATAGATTGAGAACATTAGGAACCGATGACAGGTCAAACAACACAGGTTCATGCAAGGAGTATTCTATCCATGGCATTGTCCAGCTAAAGAGTCAGACATTTCGTCTGACCCAGAGACAGGTTGTAATTAAAAAACCATGTTTCCCCATTCATTAAATCCTGCAGTCTCTATTTACCAAAATGAACGTCAGTATCGGTATTGCATCCTCCAGCACCAATAGCAGCACCATCACTGGTAGCAATGCCGATAATTCCGTTTCCACGTTATACAGACTATCCTGCGATCCCGGCGCCTTACGTACAGTTACAAATGTGTGGGTGTACGTGCGCGTGCACACATCTAGCACGTTCGCGCAAATATCGCCTTTCATATTCCTTCGAAGGAGCAGAAAATCGTTACGGTGCCTTTTGCGCGCGCGCTAGTAAAATATATGTATAACGACATCTTTGTCGCACCCTCCAAGTTCGCCATAACGTTGTCACGTGGTCCGTAGAGGGGGCGATGGCGGTCGGTCGACGGCCGGGAGGGTGGGGACGTAAGTAAGTAAAGTCTCACAACCTTCTCTCCCAGGCGCTCGGCGATGGGTTCCACCCTCGCGCGCGCCTTTACCCTTGTTCCCCAGCTTCACTCCCGCCTTTTCACTCTGCTCGTCTTTCTCTTTCCGCAGAACCGCTAACGCAGCCTACCGTCCACCCTCCTCGCTGCTCAGGGACACCCTACGTACTCGACGCGCTTTTCGAACGACTTGTAGAAGCAGCTATTACCCCGCGCCAGCCTTACAAAGATGGCGGAAAACTAAATAACTCGGGGTGCAAGAACTCCTTTTATCGCGGAATTATTCCACCATGACAGAAACGCGTCGCCTTCGAAGAACGAGGAGCGGGGGAGACTTGCTCTTATGTCGCGTTCGAATTGATCTGCACGGCTGAAAATGATAAAGATAGAACATTTAATTTTAGAAATTTAAATATTGACATTACAGTCGACGAGAAACTGAAATGATAAAATGGACTAGACGTTAGACTCTTTCATGTACGAGACACCAGAAGGCTACTATGATTTGGTATTTTTAAGTTTTTTACAACAGGTGTAGATCATAGATAATAGATGTGCTACGTCGTTCAACTGAATTAGGTATCGTATATTTGAAATGTTCGTGAAACGAAGGTGTTGGGGGAAAAAGGTGGAGCAAAACGCTCACTCGCGTATAAGAATGACAGCGAGTGTGCGAACGTGCGAGGCGGAAGGTGCTCCGCTGGGGGAGGTAGGTGTAGGAAATTTCTAGAAACTTCAGGTTTAGCAATTAACGTCAGAAATTAACGACGCCTGCCCGCCTCGAGCGCAAAGCGCCGTAGAAATTAGTCTCGGAAATTCTCATAAAATTTCTCGCTCGCTTTCCACCCGGCGCCCTCCCCCTCTACCTCTCCCAGCGGGTTAACGCGGCCCCGGTAAACGGTAACTTTCCGGAAATTTTCATTAACTCTGACAGTAATGACGTCATCAGTCAGTCGAACCTCCTTCATTTGAACTCGTTTGTTTTAACGAAGATAACTGCCTTTGATTTGCACGCTACCGGGGCGCGGTCGTCAACCTTTTTCGTCGTTGTTATTCCTTCGAGGAATAACGGAGCATGCAACTTCAGCAATAATATATACGATGAAATGGTATCGGTTTCAAATGTCTAAATTGGATATACATAAAATGTACATTTTTCTTCGGCAAAGCCGTCAGAACAAAAGTCCGCATCATTAAAAAAGGTTTGATCAGACATGAATTAAGATATCAAATTGTTTCATATTTTGTCAAGATCTCTGTCTGTTAAGTGTATTTCTCCAGCAGCGTGAAACTGTATTTCTTCGACATCGTTTCGATAAATGTAAGGTACGGCTTCGTTCATCTCCGTTCGACTGTGCTTCGGTCTCCTTCTCTGATTCCTTTTCGAATCCCGCGCGGCGAATTTATCAGCGAGTCGAACGAACGACATATATCCGTTTTCCCAAGTAATCTCGCGTAGCTCGAGGCGATTCTCAAACAATTCTATACATCTAGAGCTTCGAAGGAAGTGCGGCGAGAGAGTGGAAAAGGAAGCCGCGCGAGACCAAAGGAAGCGCAATAAGGACGAAGAAGAAGAGGTAGGGAGACGGTAGTAGACGAAACAGTAGACAATGCACCTTCGCGGTGGGTGGCTTATCTAAGAGTCCATGACGTAGCCCCGGGGGTGCAGTAATAACCAGGAGGGCGGGCGATACCGGGCTAAGAAATGATAACGGCACTCGCAAGCCCGACCACCATTTTCGAGTTATATTGCCTCGAAAGCTGCCGAGATGCCGCCGCTAAACCCGACGATCGCGCTACCGATACACTTTACCTTCCTTGTATTGCAACTTGCCTGTGACACCGACCTATATGCCAACACGAACGTCCGTTACGATTCCCTTAGGGCTGTAACAAACGCGACTCGATTCTAATATCTTAACGTTCGATTGCACTCCGTTTTGGGTATTACAAGAAGTTGCGATGAAATAAAACGTTATTACCAACTTAAGACGATTATACGGCAACCGCTTACCCAACTATTGGGGATACAAAAATGAATGGCTGCGGCTATTGCGTTTAGCTGTGTACCAAGGAATAGGTTCGAAAAGTTTTGTAGCTATAATTGTAATTTTAGGTTGTCTGGATGTAATTGCTGATCGCTGAATTCATATTTGGACATACTTATGCGATAATTATATTTTGAAGAATTTTATGACACCGAAACTGAGAAAACTTAGATTATGCTTAGATTTTTCGAAATCATGACTTTTGGACACTAAACACGAACTTTGTTCTGTTTAGACACATTTTTATATGGAACTTACATTTTATTGAGTATATAAATGTAGTCTGTTATAAGTTTGAAAGTTATGTACGGGTCATATAAAAAAATAGTGCCATCGTTATTAAAACTACTATTTGATTAACTCTGTTGTATCGAATTATTACATTTAATCTGCTAATGTAACTCTGATATAATATACAAATAGGGACAATGGCACAATATCTTAGTCCTAACAGTCCATAATATTTAGTAAATATTTTGTACATAGTTTTTAATATTTTTACTAAATAATTTTTTTTATTTTTTATATTTTAATTTAATGATTTAAAAATAATTTTAAATATTTTCTATATTTTTAATTATTTAGTAAATATATATTTTTATTACATTCTTTTTTCGTAATTTATTTTGTATTTCAAAATGTACAGAATATTTTCTAACGGTTAAATATGTGAGATTAAATATTTACTACATAGTTTTTTCACATATTTAGTAAATATTCTGCACTATAAGAGATTTATTCAAGTCATTGAAAGTGGTCAGATTGTTCAGTGCTTACTTTATACATTTATATACATTTCGAAATTGATGAATTGTTATTATAAATACATTATTATTGCCAATTATGGATCCATTTATTGGTAAAAATTAAGTAAATATCGTCCATAGTTCCGAAGAAGATATGGAGAGAGTACTTTTAAATTATACAATGTAGAAATGCATATTTTATGAAACTTAAATATTACAATCTTTAAATATTAAGCTAATTATTTAAAAAATTATTAAATTCTATATTAATAAGTTTTAGTTAAAAACAATAAGTAAAAAAAAGATATGCAAAATTACTATAATTAGTTCAAAAGACCATTTTCGTAAAGAAAAGCTTAAACATGTCCATTACAGGACACATCGTCATAATAAAGTTATAAATTATGCAGTTCATTAATTCTATTATCGCAACCTACATATTTCTATCGCAAGCTACAATAGTCAAAACAAATCAAGCAATCTACGATCACTAATCACTTGCAAAGGATGGCGCGGTTTAGAAAAGCGCGAATGTTTTGTTTTAGGTCCGAAGGCTAATTTATGTGGGAGCCACACCACCCTCGTTTCACGCCCTCTTGGTCGTTTACTCGAGCGCTTTATTTTCACTTACGCGCTACAAAAGATACTTAACGAATCTCTTTTCTCCCACTGATTCTTTTAACCACATCTTCCGCAAGCACAAACGTCTCTTAATCGCGCTTATTACATTTTAATTTTCCCTCTTCGCGTAATGAATTTATTTTGCACAAACCACTTTGCAAGGAATTTTACCGCAGATTAATTTTTCTCATACATGCTCGAGCCACTTCCTTTTCAGAAATAATTATCGTGGCAGGGAAATGATGAGACTGCTTAAACTTTTTATATCATCGAGGTAAAGAGAAAAATGAGGGGGCGATGACAAGAAAAAGTGTGGAAGTAATTGCGTGCTTTACATTTTCATTCGGTTGGTTTCTCGTGTCACCCGGACGTGACGGTGCAGGACGTCACGTCGTAATATGGGGTAGGATTTTAAGAGTAACTAGTTGAAAAGTGTTGCACGTAGAAACTGCGTCAAGAGGGAGAAAGAAGGAGACGAATTGCGAAACGATGCGAAGAGAGAAAACACGAGAGCTGGACGGTGGGACGGGAAGTGTTTGGGGACGAGGCAGCAGTTTATTTCGGGTCTTTCGTGGAAAATTAAAATGAGATTCACTGCCGGTAGGTCGAGAGGGTATATTTAGCACAAAAAGCCTCTAATTTCCAACAAGGGTGTAAAAAGTGGGCGGGCGCTGCCTGGAATATGGACGCGACCGCTTGTTGGGTCTATAAAACACCGCTTAACTTTTTTACCTTTGACGGGGATGGTTTTAATCCCGTTAAGCTGTTTCCCGTCTTTTCCACTCTCTCACTTTTTACCCAACATACGTATATCGAGCGAAAGCCACATTACGCCGGCAAATCTGGCACACGCCACTTTTCTTCTACGTGTGTCAACTTTTTGTGACGCTTGATGAAATTGCAATTCAGTTTTGCTGTGCCGGCTATGTGGCTAATTTTTTCTAACTAATGCACTCAATCAATTTATTATCGACGCTGAAACAATGTAAAAAACAATTTCCTGAACAGAAATGATTTTGTTTTTAAGAAAATAATTTCTTAGGGAAAAAGTTTCTTTACTGTGTCTAAGGATTTCCGGGTAAGTAGTCTAATTGATTTGTACAGCTTTAAAATTAATTGGCAAGAGAACATTTCGCCTTGCTCAATTACAGCGAAAGATAAAAAGCCAAACAGATTCAATTTCATTGTTCCTAATGGTCGTACTTAACCAAGACTTATATTCTTCCAGTTTCGCAGAACACCACATGGACAAGATTAATAGTAGAACAAATTAGAGTACAGTTTGCGCCCAGCCGTTTTCGCGGTACTAATCCCGTGCATTAAAAGTTAAGTGAGGTTGGCGCAGGCCTTACAGTACTATGTCCTCTCAGCATTAGATTTCTGAGTTTCCCCTGGGCTTTGAGTTAAGGTAACACCAGATCTGCGTTTCAACTGGAAACTACGTTAGGGACACGTTCGAGTGTACGTCGTTCGTAACACGACCGGTTCATCCTGTCATACCGGATTTCCTGACCCTACAGAACCTTGTAAATTCCGGAGCAAAAGTACGACAAGAACGACTTTGATCGAATCAAGTTTATGACACAATGGAGCACACGACCAACTTTGGTCGAAAAATATTTGAAAACGGGTTGAACTGCGGTTCACAAACTTCGGGGTTGAGAGACTTGAATTTCTTGTTAGCCAGTGGCGAACCCGGAAGCAAGGGTAAACTGGTTTTGCATTTAGGAATAACACGAGAAATAAATTTTGTCAAAAGATAATCAATATCCAAGTGAGATGTTTATTTTAATGTGCTTTGATTCATGAAATTTCAAAGTATAATAATTTCTGTCCTATTGAAAATTAAAAAAGCTTTTCCTACTCCTTGCTTAATTATCAAAAGATGATTATGGCTTATAAATGTAAGCTGTAATTACAAGGTGCACTTAATTTCCCTGCCTTCTAAAGTAACGTAATCGAAAAATGTATCTAAGATAGTTTGAGAAGCCTCCAAAGAAGCTCCCTCAATTTGCGCAACCTGTTTAACATTTGCCAAACCCCAAGCTTATTTAGCGAACCCTTATTAAACATTAACACGGCATATATGCGTAAATAGCGGGTGGGATTTTTGAAAAGTTGCGCGGGTAATATTAATTTCACAAGTTCGCCAAGTTGGTTTTGCCAAGCGAATAGGCAGTCAAAGTAGACCGAGGGAAGGTAAGAAGTTATCCCCAACATTAATCAACCGTCACGTTTACCAGAAACGTGGGTCGGCGTTTTTCTGCCGGGGCAGCGCTAACTATAGCTCTCGATACGGTAACAAATGAACCTCAGCGCGCCCAATAAACAATTCATTGGCGGCGCGAAACGATCGAATCCGCCATCAATTGCGCGACTCAAAAAAGCCTCATGAATAAGCCATGAGCCGCGACAGGAACGACAAAGCGCAAGCGAACCGCGAATTTCGAATCCGCGGTAATCACTTCGAAATGAGCCCGGGTAAAACTTGAGATTGAGAGGGAGAAATTCAGATTACTTTCGCGTGCGCGGAAAGTTTGACGAAGTAGTCGTGGAAGACAGTGGAGATTTGGCGCGGGGTGGGTCTCCGCCTTGAATAATGATACGAAGGCGATGGTGCGGTCGTGTATTCCAAGAAGACGCCATCTTGTCCCGGCCCTCTACTTATAATTATTGATGTGGCCTGAACTTTATATAAACTCGAAACTCGTCTCACCCTCGATTCGCCGGCTCGGCGTCACCCTCCGCGCCCTCTTTCTCTTTCGCGATTCGTCCCCGCGCCTAGCTAGTCGTCATCCCTTCAGCCATCTCCACGGGAGCTGGCTCCCCGGTTCCCTAACGCCGTCTCCACCTCGGAACCTCTTTCTCTCTTTCCGTCCTCGTCTATCTTTCTTTCTCCCTCCCCCTTCCCCGTCGCCCCACGGCTCACCAACCACGCGGCAGGAGGAAATTGTTGGAGTTTTCAAAGTCTGACGTGCAGGATATTATGAACCGGCGTGTGCTGCACTCGCCTGGCTATATGAGCAGAGGAAGGGGTAAAGGGAGGCACGGGGACGCAGCGGAACAGGGGAAAGGCAGCGGTGATCTCGCTACCCGGGCGAAGCAGCGCTACCAGCGAAAACTACCCGCCACGGCTGCCACTCTTCTTCTACCCATCGCGCACCCCCAGCCCGCGCCTTCCGCGCCATCCGTCTGGCACGTATGCATCTCGTGCGCGCGAACCAACTTCTTCTCGTTCCACGCGAGCGCTTTTGTGCGAGCTCCGGCCCAACTTGTAACAAGTCGTCCGATACTTTCGATGTGCAAGAGCAGCCAATAAGATGCACCAAACTATGAACGGCATCCTACCTTTTGCAGTCGTTATTAATAACTTGTTCGACGTCTTGGTTTCGTGGCCGAGGCTTTTTGCGATCTTGCGGAATAATGCACTGGCAAAGGAACCGTGGAGGGCTTTACCGTTGATGAAATATTTGGCAATTCGTGTTAGATGGGTGGATGGGGTGGGATTTTTTAGGCGAGTTTAAAGGGGTGGTAGGGATTTTTTTCGCTTTTTGTGGGTGGGAAAGCACTGTGAAGTGGTTTCAATCTGTTAGGAATTAGGGGTTGTTTTTGCAGGAAGCGCAATATATGATTCTAACGTTATATGAAAATTGTTTAGACTTAACTAACCAGTGTGGAATGTTTACGGACTGGAGTTTCGAACGTAAACAAAATTTATTATATAGGTATTATATAACTTAATTTATCGAAAAATACGTATGATAGAAATAGTTCAGGATTCGTTGGTGGAAAAGTTTCGAGAATTAATTAGATTGGGTATATTAGACAAAAGCGTTTTATAATGCTGTACAGGGAATTTTACATTATATCAATACAAAAATAGTATCTACTTCGAAGATATTTTTATGAAATGGATACCAAAATTGTCTAATAGTTAAAAAAGAGTTATTTAGTTTTATTTATTGTAAATGTCTTACAATAAATAAAACTAAATAATACAAAAGACTTTTTTCGGAGTAATACTTAAAAAAAGTATATGAAAAACTAACTTCGAGAATAATATCTTATCGATTGTGATGTTTATGTAACCATTTATAAATAAATAATTATAAAAATGTTTGTTACACAATGCTTTTTAATGTTCAAAACATATTTGATAATAATTTCACGAAATTTCTTGATAAATTATTATTAAATATACTTAGTACGGCAAGCGGTTTCACAGACCGACATTCTAGGGATACGTAATTTTTTTAGGTTCGGGGTTAAGGGTTAAGTCGATAAAGTGGTAGCAAAATGAAAATTTTATACAACGTTGCATTTTACTCGTTTCTGTGTAAAAGGATTGAAAGGGACTGGATGCCGGAAAATGAAGTAGGTGCTACCAACTGGCGGGGGAAAGTAATTATTTTCTTCGTGTCAATCGGATACATCAATTAGTTTTTCAATGTTAATGAGGTAATTTTCTTAATATGTACATTTAATGTTGTAACTTCCCTGTAAAAAGTTTTTGATTAAATTGAATTCAGAAGAGTAGGATTGTACAATTCTCAATTCACAATCTGAATAGAAAAATTGAAATGTTAATTCTGCCCAATCGATTTCTATTCCAAGACAATAGAATCGACTTCTATTCCAAACTAATAGAAACGACTTGTATTCCAAGAGAATACAATCGGCACTTCTATTCCAAGAGAGTAGAAGTTGAATTCTTTCTGAATTCTATGATTGGAATTTATTATCGAAGATAAGCTTCTATTCCTTTTCCTGAACTGAATAGCACAGAAAACATTCAAAGTGACTTCCATACTTCGAATTCCCTTTGAATATTACCTCAGTTTATAGCTCGTTCCATTTCTAGAATTGAATAGAATAGAAAACAATGCAATTGGATTCCATAATTGTCACTTCTCTCTTAGAATAGAAGTCGATTGGGCAGAATTCACATTTCAGATTATCTATTCCAATTGTTCGTATTGTGAATTGAGAATTGTACAACCCTATTCTTCTGAATTCTATTTAATGAAAAACTTTTTACAGGTTTATGCTCGTCATAGCCGATAACTATACTTTTCGTAGAACAATTTTTTTTTATATTCAACAGAAATAAAACTATTTATAAATATATCCGGAAATACTAAATAACTATTAGTTATTAGTTACATTAATAATTAATTAAATTCATCTTCCTCTTTTTCTGTAGTTACAAGTGAATTTAATATTACACGAAAAGAAATCAAAATTAAATACTAACGAATAGTGAATTTACAAAAATATGTCAGCATAATAAAACATAGCTGAAAAATTAATTTACAATAACTACGAACGTTAAATTCTAGTATCGATTTTAAATGTTTCGCCATTCTCATGAATAAAACATTGGCTAACTTATATACATAAACGCGTGGATGGTACTGGTTGATATGCGTGTTTGGATCGAGTCTGATATTTTCATTTAACTGTATCATACGGTCGCATAGCCGGGAGATATACAATGTTTACTCGCATTGATAGGGAACTTATATTAGCCAAAATGCAGAGCTGTGATTTAGTAGGACTTATTGATCTTAAGGAAAAATATGTAAAATCAATATGAATCGAAATAAATGTATTATTTATAAAATGTGTAGTAATTATTCATTTAAAACCTTTCCGATTGCTTCTTAATTATATTCTTCATTTGGGGAATACGTAATTTATTTCAGCATTACATTTAAAAGAAGGTAGTGAAGTGACTATAAATATATAGCAAAATTACCTGAAGATCATTAGGCTAATGTTAACATTACACTGGATTTTATAGGTTATTGCATCACATATTACGTTAAGCGACGTTCCAATTAAATTTAAAATATTCCTATAAGGATTTTATGAACAACCGTTCTTAAACTTTGTATATGAATATGTCCAATTAAAATATATTCATGATTTCAATGTAGAATCTTTGTAGATAGTTAAGAGATGTTGATTCTAGAGATTTGCATTCTGTTCGTTCAGATAATTTCCTTCAAATTATTTATATGCTATTTTAAATAAAATGATTATAACTTAAATGAAAAGTCTTGAGATAATCTAATTAAACTCACATAACGGATACGATTTTATGTATTTCTTGATTCTGGGTATTTAGAAGTTGCTACTACGTGACAGATTATGTCAAATTAAGCAAATGAATTCGACCCCTCATGGAATAAATTAAACGACTTAAGTCGATTCTGCACATTTCACTGATTTTATTTCAATAGCGAAGACAAATAATAAATGACAAATAAAACAAACGCACGCAATGTAAGCTAAACAATTTACATATTTTGCGAAGTTTAATGCACACCCCTAATGGAATATGACGTTACAAAAATCACAAAACGTAATAAACGTTGAATCACAAACTAGATCCAGGTAAGAACTAGCAGGTAAGAATGAAGAATAAGAGTTTTTAACACAATTCGTCTTCTATAAAACACGTATAGCGTATGCAATAGAACATCTAAACATTTATTGGTTCTTATTTATTGAAGTATAAAAAAGTTTCATTAGAATCTTAATTATTTTTTGCAGAAAGTGTTTACAAACGGAGGTTTGTTACACGTTAGCCATTTGCATTTGTGTTGCAATATATCTTCCTGACAGATAGGTATCCCATTGTAAAACCATAAATTTCTTGAAGTTTGTTAATGAAACTGTATGGTATAAAGATAAGTCGAAAAACCTTTCATTATTTTACTATAACGAACACAAAGTGTTTAGATATTTTAAATTATATGAAAATTGTCGAAACTTGTATTTTGAAATGAATGCCCGAGATTATAAATGCATTTATAATTCCTATGGGAATCAGTATTAAATTTTCAATTAATGACCATGTTTTGCTTGTCACGAGAATACATTCATTCATGTTTTGTAAATAAAAAAGTTAATATCTTAGCATGGTATAGTAAAATACCGTAGATTCTACGAGTATTGTCTATATTTTTATTTGGATGATTTATATGTATTCAAATTATTTTTCATATGAATAAGGTATGTGTTATATTCGACTAAGAGACTATGTAATTGATGTTGGATTATGTGAGTATGTCTAGGTGTAGGGTTACGGCGTAAATATGCATTGAAGATAAGAATAATTTATATGCATCAATTAGGCAAGATGATTAATATTTGCGAAAGGTGTATGATTTTATAATTGTAATGATTGGATTGTTTTGAATTAAGAATAGAAGTTGCTTGAATCTTATAATCTATGGAACATTTATTCACTTTTTAACATACTTCAATACAATACAAAAGATGCAATACAAAAACAGTTATAGGTAAACTTAACTGCGCATGAAGTAGCAAAGTACGGAAAAATAAATTCAATTAAGAGTACATTAAAAGAGACTCAGAATCTGAATTCCAGGAATTCCGAACATTTTCCCTGTATCTCTTGCCACAAAAATCTCCATTTCCGAAATTAACGTTTCTAAAATAATAGATTACATAAGAACATTCGCAGAAATTGAATTTACCACGACTGTTTCTGAAAATTAGATCAAACTTATAAAATTAAGTTAAAGAGCGATGCACATACTGGAAATCATACCTTATGAAGTAACTGGAAATTCATAACTCACTGGTAATCAATGGTAACATAATTTTATGTCTTTTTCATTAAAACCATGTTGTTCTGAAACACTTATTAGGTTTTTCTTATTTAAGTTAAATGCATTTCCTGAACAAAAGTTGTTTCGAAAGACTTAATTATCTGCATACGTGAATAGTTAACGTTATATTCACAGCAAACGAAAGACCTCGAATCGCATGAACAAAGTTTAACTATATTACAGCTAATGGCACATCACACACATGAGATGCAAAAAAGACGATACTGAAATGGAGAAGGAGCCCGAATAATAATGGTAAGAATATCTATATATAAGTATACGTATATGTAAGTCTGGGTGTGTACACGTAAGTGTACATACAGATACATACAGTAAGTAGAAGTATAAGCTTTCCTCTTGCAAATGAGGTAATATATATACAAAAGCTAATACGGCCAAAAGTTGGTAACTTGGATGAGTCTGTGCTTCCCCTCCCTTTTACCTCCTTACCCAAGACGAGTCTCCTTCTCCCTGCGGAATGTCTCGTCTAAATATTTAAAAGGATCTCGGTTCTCAAATTGACTGTTTATCCTCCCGAGATGAGAATTCAAGATCAATGACTATCAATGCAAAATTGCGTACCGAATTCTCACTTACGCACTTTGTCAACTAATGAGAATCATTTTGATGACACTTTCTGATTAAAAGATAGCTTGTAAACATGTTATCCTTATATCATGTTCAATAAATATATCATAACGTTTGTCGGAAATTCTGTGCAAAGGTACTTGAATCAAGTGGTGTTGAGCTCTGCTCTGGAACACCAGCTGATCTTCTTAACCATTATAATTCTGTGGTACTGTGATTAATAATATTACAATTATGGTGTATGTGTAATCTTTTACAATTTTATATAATGAAAAACGTCAGTGAGACCATAAGATAACCGGATCAATCGAGTCTATAGTAACCATGCAAGTATTTCTCCGCGATGGAATAGCAGAGGCTGGCAATAAAATCAGAAGGGGGTTGTATTTTATCGGAAACGTTAACAGCTTCGTAAATCAGTCTCAAAGCTATTCAGACCGAACGCATCGCTGACTATCGTCTGGTACTGTGAACCAAAGTTCCACAAAAAGAAGAATTTAGTCATTATTGCAATTTTTAGGTAATCCGTTGTTTCATGAAACAGAAATCAAAGGTGACATAGAGTTATAATGATGAAAACTCATATATGAATTCCTTATGACATTTCCTTGATGACATTTCTCTGTCTAGAACTAAATGAATCTTGAAATTCACGACTGATTTGCAAAGCCAAGAAAACTCATTACATCTTCGGCTAAATCAATTTCCGCAATTTTCATTCTCGTATCCAGGAAGGTAAGTCGCGTGATAATCATAATGATTCGCTACCAACATATGAACAACGTTAAATTCGCAGCGAGTTTCCTTGCCTCGCTCATACCGACATTTCTCGTCGAATTTTTGCAGAGAATTCGTACGCTGCGCGATTTTGCTGGAACCCAAAGCACAGCTGCGCGTTTACTAATCAGTCGAATAGCGATGCCATGCTTGCGAATAAAGTCGCGCGACGAAATCAAGTGTAGAAACTAACGGAATATAATCTATTCTGTTTGACGAAAACCGGTACCAGTGCAATATAGAACAAACTGTATGTGTATACTAGAAACGCCGTATCCGAAGCATCCGTGATCCACTCGAACTCTTCCGCCCTTTCGGACTCCTGTCTATGCCACTCATCCTTTATATTATACTATCAGCCCGTGTATCCTAAAGTTGTCACAAATTTGCTTGTCTAATGTTTCTTTTCCATATAGTCTGTCGTGTTAATTTTTGTCAACGCGTATAGTATAAGTAGGTCTTGTTAAACACAGATTTCAACTATGTTTAAGGGGGTACATACACCTAGAATGACAAAAAATGTAGCAATTTTCTTTCGAAACATATAAAAAGTAATTTTCAAACGGTTACGTTATTTGTTAGAGCATACGATAAAGTTTTAGATGGATTTTTTTAGTGAAAAAAATCATTTATTTCGTGTCCCAAAATATGGTCCACCGCAGCTCTTGATTTAAAACCCGGTGACCACGATACATTGAATATTATACAACAAAATTAGTTGAAATTTTGCGTGGTCTGTTGAAAATTAATATTTTTAGATATTAATCGTTCGCTTTCAAAAAATATCAATGTACAACAAAATGGCGGCTGTCTATAGAGCGACTGTCTTAGCGGGTGTCCTAACACTTTGGTCTACAGACAGCTCCATTTTGTTGTATATTGATATTTTTTGAAAGCGAACGTCACCGGTTTTTAAATCAAGAGCTGCGGTGGGCCATATTTTGGGGCACAAATAAATTATTTTTCATTAAAAAAATGCATCTAAAACTTTATCGTATACTCTATTGAATAACGTTACCTTTTGTTAATTACTGTTATCATGATTAAAAAAAAATTGCTACATTTTTTGTCTTTCTGGTTGTATGTTACCCTCTTAATGCGAAATGTATGCCTCAGTGAGAGAATGATAAGATGTAATTAATAGTACATTACACCATTATAGAGAGGGAATTTCTGAATTCTTCACGAGTGTAATTGAGGTGCAAGAGGGGCGTGGAATTAAAATTCTCGCTGTGCATTTATATTTATAGATTTAATTGTCAGGCCAGTTAACTAGAAATATTGAAAAAAATATTTATAGATTTCATTGTCGAAAACCAGTTTACCCGGAAGGAATGGACAATTTTCCACTGGTAAAATGTAAAAAATCTGTGTAAAAAATAATTTTGGTTGATAAGTTTTGTATCTTTTACTAGAGAAAAAACACAGCTCTACTTCTTAAAACATCTGGAAAATGTTTTACTCGAAAATGGCAGTTACTCGAAATTGTTCAACTGAATTTTTAACTCAAAAGACGGAATTTTACAGAACTTTTTAACAAATAGCTGTCGCCCAAGTATTTTTCGAACAATTAACTTTCAAGCTAATAATTGTCGGACTAATGAATTTTCGAACATTTGGTTTCCGAACATTGACCAGGTCCTCGCAATTAAAAAAGTCATGTTTGAAGTACAGTCATAAACAACAAATAAAAGTGATTTCGAAGAGTCACAATATTTTTTGCACTTAGGAAGCCCATTTCATATTCGGAGCTGAGGGAGCTCCGACTCGGAGCTTGGAGAGCACCGACATCAGAGTAGGGGCAGCTCGGATTCGGTGTTCGAGCATCACCGAGTCGGAGCTTGCCAAACTCCAACATTTAATGGTACATCTTCAACTATTGTCGGAGCTGCCCAAGCATCAGTGTTTTTTCAGTGTACCCGCGTGAAAACAATTAGTCTGGATATAGTATGGTAAGCGTCTGGTTTTCTAGTATAGTAGTGATCTGGATAAAATCTGGTAATAGTATGTAACTAATCTGGATGCAATCTGGGAATAATATGGAACAATCTGGATGTAATCTGGCAACAATCTGGATACAGTCTGGAAAGCTATGGCCAAAGCAGTAACATAAGAGTTTGGGTCAGAACAAGAGCCAGGTTGGTGTCAGATTTCAATAAATAATCACGGGTGCAGTCTGGATGGAGTCTGGATGCACTCTGAATACAGTCTGGACTTAATCTTGACATAGTCTAGATAGAAGCTGGACGGAGTCTGGACGGAGTCTGGATGCACTATGAATACAGTCTTTTCACGGAGTCTGGATAGAGTCTGGACGGAGTCTGGATGCACTCTGAATACAGTCTGGACTTAATCTGGACGTAGTCCGGATGGAAGCTGGACGGACTCTGGTCGTAGTCTGGACGACGTCTGGGTCGCTTCTGATTACCGTTGCCGACAGGCGGCGCCACCATACATCCCTTTCTCTTAATGATACTAGGCGTGCGTGGGTATAAGATGAACACTTCATGTATGGGTGAGCGGGTGGGACCATCATACCAGACTCCCTCCTAACTTCATCCTGACGTCGTCCATACTCCATCCATCCAGATTCTGTCCAGACTACGTTTAGATTACTTCCAGACTGTATCCAGAATGCATCCAAACTCCGTCCAGACTCCATCCAGACTCCGTCCAGCTTCCCTCTAGAGTACGCCCAGATTACGTCCAGACTGTATTCAGAGTGCATCCAGACCCCG